>WIXG01000581.1:0-36599 GCA_009869945.1 Mesaphorura yosii
TCTTTTTTCCACAGGGACCAGAAAAATTCTTCCTGACTCTCTTTCAATACCTCCAAATATCCACTGACCTTCGACCCTGTGACCACGATGATATTTTCTTCGGCCAAACTTTGACTCATCAATCTCGACTGTCTTTCCTACCCCACCAATCTTTTCAGCTGAAGACATTGCCCAATCTTCAAGAACCTGAATGAGAGGCACGGAAGTTAAAAACGATGGGATTTAATTTGTTGACCACGTCTTAAGTCGTGCCTGTCTAACGAATGATATCCAACTGGATACGGTGTTCTTGTTCACATCAAGCTCGTGGGCTACATCCAGCAATGAGTAATTTCGTAGGAGCATGTATGTCAGAGGCAGTATCTTTTCAATGCCAAGCTTGCTGCATGAAAACCAGGTTTTCTTTCGAATGGATTGCTTCGTTTCACAGCGTATCTTTCGTTTGTGAGCATTGGTGGTCAGCTTTCCACACCTCCAGAAGTCTTGCGAATCAAGATGCATTTCGGCTCCACATTTTGGACAGTGGTTTTTGGTCGGTATCACGCCCTTCTCTTGCAAAAACTTCAATAGATTCTCACGATCACAAGCAAGTGCGGTCAGTCGCAACAAGTTCCAGGGTTTTGAACAAGCCATAGCGCACGTGTTGTAAATTGTTGAGTCAGTTTTACGGATAAGTAAGTTCCGATTCAAATCTCGATTTACAAAAACCCAGCAAGCAGTGTTTGCTAATGCAAACTTTCAATATATTACGTTGCTAAGCGAGAAAAGTAAGTACGGAAAGAATGAACGTGGGCCACCTTTGCCATTACAGTTCTTGAAATTTAAAACGCTGTAACTTTTTTTGGAAGAATTTGCGACACTCGTAACCACTTTTTCTGAACTCAGCATAGTCAAATTAGTCTATATTATGAGTTTCAGGAAATTTGGCAACGTGTCGCTATAATAGGAATATGCCGCCATTTCCAAGTTTGTGTGCAATTTAGATTTTCGCTTATTATAACAGTTTAAAACCTGGATCTTTCAACTGTTGGATGGCTAATATTAAAAACTAGAACTAAGGTCGTGCTTGAAGCTATTATTTAAATTATTTAAGTCAAAGTTCCATTCAAAATGCTTAATTCGTTAGAGTGCCAAACATGTTCAGAGGCATGCATTCTGCGTTTCTGCTTCCATACATTCTAGGAAGTTGTTTGTTTGGTTTTAAGGACTAAATTGCCTGAATAATTCCTAAATTCAGAAACACCAATCGGGTTGCCACTGTTCCGCCCTTCGTGTGTTAGCATTAACCTTACTACCTGAGCTGCTCAAAGTGGGCAACAACTTAATGTATTCCACGAGTGGAATCGTGAAGGAGTAAATATATCATGAGTGTCTCCAGTGCCTTGTATATGGTACACGAACAAACCATCACTCTGCCCACCCGTTTTCGCTCTGTTTTCGTAAAACGTATGCATTATCTGAATAATTTTGGTATGTAGATTCTCCAAACTGGAAGAATGCTGGCATGAATGAATGAATTTAAAAGAATTGAAGGAATTTTGCCAAACATGGCAAGACCCGGGTTCATCTCCTCCCGAAATCAATACGGACCTCCCAGGGAGAAACTTTGGGTCGCATTCAGATAATCTTCGCCGAGAGAATCGTACTTCACGAATTTGATGAATGACTTGAAGGAAAGCGACCCCTTGCCGTAGTATTAAAGTCTGTACACCATGGAATGGAATAGTTCTTGATGGAACACAACACAACAACGCAACAGAAACAAATGGCAAAAAGATTTTTGCACTCAAGCCGGCGGCCTGGCCTTGAAAATAATTCTTTTTGTGCTCATGGTGCCAAAATAAGTACAAAGCGTAGTCGCCCTGCCATAATTCTCACAGTCGCAACACCACAAAAAGTGAGTATGGACTCAAATCAGTTTGTGTGGGAATTGAATTAGTTAATTACAGTGTACGGCCAACTCTCATTAATCGCGTTCTTTGATGTTTACGAAATACGGTCAGATTTCGAGTGAATTAACGAGCTGTTGGCTTACGGAGTGGCCTAATCACTTTTTATTCCGATCTATTGCTGCTCATACCAGTAAAATTTATGAATAAATGCAAAACCGTGGAGGACATTCGTTAACCCAAAAGCCCAGTCGCATGAGCAATGCGAAATTGCGAAGTAAAGATGCAATTAGCAATTAGCTGGCGGTCGAAACGTGAATACAATGCAACGCAATGCGTAAGGAGAATCCTCCAAATTAAGCCGAGGCCTCAGCGCATATAAAAAATGCACCGAGAGTCAGTTGTATCTCAGATTTCATCTCTGCCTCAAATTTCAAGTTCAAAGAGAGGAAAACTCAGCGAAGGCAAAGGCAAAAGCAATGTCGCCGCAATTACAAATGCAAGAAAAATCGCGCCCCGGGCGCAGTTTTGGTTCACAGCTTCTCGGACAAATTTCTATCGACGATCGATCTTGCCAGCTGCAGAAGCGACAAATTCAAGCTACCGTCGACGGATTTGGAGACGCTTTAGAGTCGCTGAATCGCTCTTTCAGAAACGCTCAGCCAAGCGCCGACCCGAATGAAATCGCGGCCGCTGCCTGTCACGTGCAATGGCAAACTCACACGGCGGCGAAACACCTTTTCGCAGCGCCGACACAAACAAGCGCAACGTCAACGCCAATGCCAACGTCAACACCGATAGGCTACAAACATTTCCAGCTGCAAAATGAAGCCTGCCTCAAAACTCTGCACGCATTCTTTCTGGACAGGCGGTCGACCGACTTCCGAGAGGGCGCGCGAAATATGAATTCTTACCTGCAAGTTTGCTACCCCGTCGCGGCGCAGGTTTTCCATGCAACTGGCAAGCTTGCAAAGTCCACAAATTTACTGGACAACCCTCTCCTTCTTCAGGTAGGCCGCCTGCTGCAGGCGGAGCTCGATTTTACGGCGACGGTCGCGAATTCAGGCTCCGTTGTCTCGCACGCGTACGCACAGGCGTGGAACGCGATGGACGACATTCTCGCTGAAATTTGCGGCGCGAGGTACAAAATGCCTAAAACGGTCCGGGAAAAGTGGGCACTTTGCAGGACGCACGACGTTTTCGACGTGCACGTGCGAAAACGCGAGTCGCAGCTGGTGCTCCTGAAGCAGCAGATCGCTGGGATGAAAAGTGGCGTCAACGGCAAGAACGGCACGCCTTTCATTGTCGAAACGCTGGAATTCTTTGTCCACTTCCTTCAAGCGTGCAAACACGAAAGCCTCACATGCCGTTTCTTCGCGTACGACGAAGTTCTTCACTGCCACAAGGACAGGGAGCTCATGATCAAGATCGTAGCCGACTGGACGCGGGAGACATTTGACGCCGACACACAGTCGTACTTCCTGGGCGATGAGCTGCTGTACGACTGCGTGAATTACATTTACTCGTTCGTCGACGACGTGCAGATACTTGCAGAGATTGGAAAATGCGTCCTACTCGGTCTTTATATGGACGGAGTCGCGGAGCACAACCTGGCATTTGTGGGGACGCTCGCAGAGACGTTTGCGTACGCGCAAAAGACAGAGGAGGACGCCCCCGTCGGCGATTTCACATGCGGCGGCGGGAAATGGCCGCAGAAGTACGTCACCGTGTCGAAGGCGTATATAACCTACTGCAGGGGCATCAAGCGACTCCTGAACGTCGACGTTGCGGGGTACTGGCTTCGATGGGCACCGTCGATACGGCAGACTCACGAGAAAGCGTACACGTGCATCGACGACTACCTCGAGGATCGAATGGTCGATATTGCGATGGACTGCTACAATGCCGTGGCGGCCGCGTACGCCGGCGTGACGCTTCCGGACGAACTGCCACTCTCAATCCGCCGCCCGATGATGTGGTTTTACGTGCTCGAGAACGATTTCTTCTCATACGGGAAGGAACTCGTCGAGGAAGGCTACGACCACAGCAAAGTCCTCAATGCCATCGAAATCTACAAACACCTGCATCCGGAGCTGTCCTACCAGGAAGTCATGTATGACCTGGAAGAGATGCGGGACGACCTGTTTAATCAGATCATAAGGAAGTGGAGGGGCACTGAAAACCACATTTGGTACCACATTTGCCTCGGCCTCACTCACGTCACTCTGAATGCCAAACGCTACGCCTACAGGACAATCCTGTCCAAAAATTCCCTGCTCATCATGATGGGGAAGGGCGTCGAGCGGGCGGATATTTGTTTCTTGAATCCTCTGAAGGAAGCAAACAACAATACTTAATTCTTGCTTAATTTGTAGTGTGGCGAAGACTTGGAAGAACTTAAATAAAATTTTAAACTGTCGTTAATTGCAATTTGCCTCCAAGCGGCCGAACGTCTGTGAGAAATGCGAAGCGGCTGCACTTTACGAGGCCCATAAATAAAAATTACGAAACTCTCAGCCCTACAATTATCCTCATCGCGAGACGAGATTGGCGAGGCCGAGCTGCGCTTTTTCGCTTTTGCTTTTTCTCCCTCCTGCATTCATGCATCTATTGCTATTGCAAGTTCAGCAATCAAATGACTTATGACCGGTTAGCCCACAAACATCAGTTGCAATCTAAGCAGGCCCTGCATGTCAAAAAGCGAGTAGCGAGGAAGTGAACATTGAAATTAGAAGGAAATGGAAATATTTTCCTCACATTCCTTCAGGAATCAATTCCAATCAAGAATTTCGATGCACGATGCACTGCGCTTCGTGCAACGCTGAATGAAGAATTATGTACGCGTGCACGTGAGCGTGCATGCAGAATTGAAGACGGAAAATGCGGCCGCTTTCTTGAGGAACGAACCCTGGTTTCCCGAGCTTCCTCGTTCTTTGAGCATTGCTCGTGCATATAATTGCCAGTTTTGAACCATTCTGGACGGAAAAATTAAGGTGAGACGGTTGGCGATGGCGTTGCGTGGTCTACGTTTTGCCTGTAACAACGCAAATCAGAGACCTCGCCCGAATTTACTGTCTACTGACCGTGACTGCGCAATTCACAATTCGTTAACCGCATTTTAATTGCGGCTTTCATCTGCTGCACTGAACAAGAATGCAATTACGACGAGATGCCCGCCCGTCTGAAAAATGAAAAACCACCCTTCGGGCATCACTCATTTTCGTTGCAGACGCGACGCAGAAGGGCGAGCAGGTCTGAAATTCCTCTTTGTCTCTTGCAGCAATGTTTCCAAAGTTCGGCTCCAATTTGTACCTATACACAATGGCGCAGTGTACGAAACATTGGGGATTCCCATTCGAGGTACGGCAAGCAAGCGGCGGCGACGAAGGATTCGTTTTCGGTGTCTCCAGCAGAGGAAAACAGTGTCTTTACTGGTTCTGGACTGCCGTGAGCGCCATCTACCTCGTCTTTCTCATTCTGCGGATAACGCGGGGTCAGCCGCTGTACTCGGCCAATTTGCTCCGGATATCCTTGCCCCTGGCCGTGCACATTGTTCTCATCCTTGCGCACGCGTACACCGTCATCGCGGCTCTGCTCTCCGCTAATATCAAATACGACATGGTGCTTCTCGTAAATCAGCTCGCGGATCTCGACGCAAGATTCGATAAGAGTAAAAGCTAACTAGAATTCATTGGTTCATTAAATATCACCCGTCACACGTTTTTTGCTCATTTTTAGCAAACGGGCCAAAGAAGGAGGCGACGGGCGATCGTGTCGTGACGCTTCTTATCAAATCCGTGCTCTCGCTGCGTTCCGTCTTTCTTCTGACGATCGCTCTGACTTTACACGGGCAAACTCACCTTTACTCGTTCCTCCAGGACGCTTGGCGGAATCCGGTCACGTACGCGATCTTCTACTTCTTGGAGGCCGTGCCCATCTCGCGCCTGGCAAACTTAACTATGTATCTGATGGTCCAGGGCTACACGTACTTCAAGTGCACAAATAACCTACTACGTGCCGCAGCCAATTTGCTGGTGCACGGCCACTTTGTTGATGCCCTGCACGTGTACAGACAGTTGACGGTGCTGAACGTGTCGTTTAACAACAGCTTCGGCCGTGTTTTCGTTCCACTCACTAAGACAACACTGGAATTCATGTCTCCAGTCGTAATTTTTCTTTCTGTACGCGTGCACGACGAGATGGCCGCCCATCCGCTGCTGGCTTTCTTCCCAGCCCTCGGCGCGCTTACGTTTCTGTACACAATTCTCTTCATCTTCACGCTCTCGGACGTCAACAAGAAGTCAGCCGAATTCCTAGCCGTCTGGAGCATATGCCCGAATAAGGACGCGCTGAAAAGGCAGTACAGACGTTCGTGCCGGACGCTCCGCTGCCAGGTCGGCAGCATGTATTACATTGATCGCCCAATGACGTTGAATGTCCTCAAGTATTTAATCGACATGCTAATTTTCCTTTTGCTGAATTATTAAAGAGTAGCAGAAATTTAAATTTCAGCATGGCACTGCCGTTTAAACACCGCAATCTTCGAAAGAGTAGCGAACCATGTCGTCCACGCTGCCCAGCTCAGTCAGCCCCAGCACGTAGTTGTATTTGCCCCGGAAGTAGTCGTCCGAGTAGCGCTCTTCTTCCCCACGCCGCACCAGAATTCCAAACTCCCCGATGCGGTTCAAGGGCTGCCCCATCGGGACTTGGAACGAGTTACAGCTCGCGTACAGGACAGTGTCGTACGGCCCTCCGAGCGGGTTGCGGGTGTAGCCAAGGAGCAGCAGCTGACTCACCGGCTTCAGCGAGTACTGGTCGCGTGCGAAGATTCCGAAGTCGTTCACAACCCACCGCCCGGAACTCGTCTCGAGGCTCGTGACTCGGGCGTCCCTGTGACGCGTCACTGTTTCGCCGTCACGGCCTTCGTAGGAGAGCGTCCAAGTCTTTGTTTCGTTGGAGGCTCCGTCGATTACGATGCGGCCACATTTTGGTGGTGGTTGGAGGTTTGTTGTGTACGGAGCCGCGTAGAGCAGAAGTGACCATTTACCATCAAGCTGTAAGGCAATTTTTAATCAGTAGCTATTTAAATCATATCAGAACTTGAATTTACGTGTTCTGGCGTCCAGCCGTGGTAAACTGGCGTCTTGGAGCAGTATGCCTCGTAAAACCATCGCTGGGCCGGGTCAGAGTCGGCGTAGCACGATCGCTGGACGCTGATACCCAGCAATGAAATCAGTAAAGCGAAGAGCAAGCGTGAGCGTGTGTGAGCGCGTGCGTTCATTATGAAATGAGTATGAAATGAATCCTAGCCCTTGAGGAAATCAACTGATTTTATTGCGAGTTCTCCAATCTCCAAGTTGTAGATTCCAATTGGCAATTGGCAATCGCCAATTACAGTGCATTTCGTGAACACACTCGAGCGTCCATCCACAGCCGAATGAGTTCTTGATGACATGATGAGCTTGAAGTGTATTGTTTTTCGTATACGTGCCGTAATTGTACAAGAATGTAAATTGCGCGTGTGTGGCAAAGTATCAATTAAAAATAACCTTTGATCGATCCATGAAATCATCCAAAATATTTCGCCTCCGTGAATGAGAAAATAAAGAAACGCATGGATTTCATAATTTCGTGTAGCTTATTTCGAATTATTCTGCAAAGTGTTTCCATCAAGCCGTTGGCCGTTATGAAGACGTTGCAGTTCGTTGTTGCCATATTCTATTAATTGGATGTCAGAACGTAGCCGTAGTCAGCAATTCCGCACATGTCGGACCCAAACAGGAGTCGAATGTTTCCGTTCTCCCCCATTTCGTGCTTCATGAGTTCGGTGGACGAACCAGCTTCGGGACAAACCACGTAGGAGGTGAATTGAGTTGATAGATCGTCATACATAAGGTGGAGACAAAAATTCTTTGGACTTTCATTTGCAACATTGCACTCACAGAAGACAATAACAATAAATTAGTCATTAGTAAATAAGTGTGCGCATGCGGTTGATGATTAATTGACAATTAATCAGGTTAAGCAAGCCTTACCCGTAAGAAGTGAAGTTAAATCGATAAATTCATTTTCCTGATTAAAATATGAACACAATGCATACAATAGACACTGAAATCAGCCAACCATTTACAAATTTAGACTAATTAATTGCTCAACAAATGATTGCCTATCGAGTCATCTTTGACAATGTCCTTGACAATGACAGTTTGCTGGTCATCATCCCTATCATTAACGCTAAACTGATACAACACTACGATGTAAGTCAGAATTGTGCTGGCGATCGCCGTAATATTTCTGCGTCCAACCGTAAAGAAGCCCGACGCGGAGAGCGAGCCGACGACGTCGTGAGACAAAGTGACCAGCTTAATGATCCGTTTAGCTTCCTTTTCCTTTTCCATTTCTTTGTGATACGCTCTCATGAGCTCGTACACGAGCCTGCGATGATTCAACTGGAACGCTTGCCCACAGCCCGTCATCGCGAAGAAGCGGCCAATCATCGAGAGCACGAGAAGTACCAGAGCCGGGCGGGTGCCGGTGCCCTCGAGCACCGGGACGGAGCGCGAGCTGAGGATGTAATAAATGACGCATGTGCACGACGTCATCGTGACCCCAAATGTGGCGGCGAAGAAAGGGCCCGCAAAGCGCTGATACGTCTTGAAAACGCGGAGAAAGTCGGCGTACTGTGCCCCAAAGGCCTCCCACCTGCAAGCGGGGTCATTCGAGCCGTTTTCGGCGGTCGCAATGCTCTCTGCTTTTGTGAGCAGCTGCTCTAAACGCAGTGACACCGTTCGGGACGGGAAAAAGATGAGGAATCCCCAGAAAAGAGAGGCCAGCTCGAGAAAGGTGAATGCGACCAGCACGTAAATGCGAACGACGGTCATGTTCGTCGTGCACCAGAGCCAAGGAATGATGTGGAATTGGACTCCGAGCGATTCCAGATCGGAAAGGTAGTACAACCCGTACGCTGGGATGTAGTTCGTCGTGACGATGTGCAGAAGCATAAAAACCAGCCTCAAATTTCGTCCGCTTTCTGGCCTTGGTGCCGGATGCTTGACCTCGTAATCTTCGAGACACTGCAGGCATCTGACAAGCCGTTTGATGTTGTACAGGCTCACAATTTGCACGAACGGGCCGGCGCAGTACGTGAAAATAATCGCTAGCACTCCCGCATAGTAGTCCGACACCTTCGCCGGTGTGTAGCCTTCCAGGCGGAGAGACCGCTCGATGAGGCACCAGAATTGAATGAGCGCCACGGTTTTGAAGGTGATGAGAAGGACACTGTATGCAAAATGCCAGGAGACGATGCTCACGCGAAGGCTCCGTGGGGACGAGGCGGTGGCTGCGTTCTTGACGGGGAACATCCCGCCAAGGAGGCCGATCCACCAGTCACGACGAACGGTGCTGTAAAATGTTAATGTTTTGTAGGGCTGCTCGTCTGGCTTTGAATCTGCCATCGCATCGGACGACTTACAAACTTAGACTGGGAGCATCACCGGGCTAGGCCAAATGGCTTTATAATTAGTACGAGTGCAATCATCCAAATTGGAGCTTTGGTTTCCGAGAATTGGGGCTGAGAATAATGGGTGTCTGGGACGGGACCATTGAATTGATTTTTGCACTTTACGAGCATTTGAGAGTGTGAGAAGGGCAAAGAGAGATAGAAACACGAGTTCCTTGACTCTCCGGAGCGCAATACGAATCTCTCTTCTGTGTTTTGACAACTGAACAGAAGCAGAGTTTCTCCGAATCGGAATACCAGAATCGATTTTTCGGACTTGCGGTTCGGGGATTTGGAAGACCGATCGCTACTGCCGTGGATCCAAGATTTGACCCTTTGTACTGCATTGAAGAGTAAAGACTCAGGATGGCGGAGGACCGCACCTCCGCCAAGAAGAAGACGCAAGTGAGTTTCACGATCCGGGCCGAGAAGGAGGCCCGCCACCACTCGGGCGTTTCGAGCATCGTGTACGACCCGCAGCTGGACAGGTGAGACTGAACATTACATCTGCTGAGTGCTGATAAGCTGGATTTAATAAAACTCATGGCACTTTTGCACTAATCCTCGCAGACTCCACTCAGCCGGCCGCGACGGCGCCATCCGCACCTACACAATCACGAACCACCAGCCCCGCTTCGTCCACGCCATGGAGCACCACACCGACTGGGTCAACGACATTGTGCTCACTTGCTCCGGGAAGAATATAATGTCAGGGTCCAACGACTGCACCGTCAAACTCTGGAACGCCCAGAAGGGTTTCTGCATGTCGACCCTTCGCACCCACAAAGACTACGTCCGAGCTCTAGCTTACTCGAAGGAGAAGGAGACGGTCGCGAGCGCCGGGTTTGACAAGTCAATATTCTTATGGGACCTTCACACATTATGTGCACTGACGGCGACGAAGAACACTGTGACGACAGCAGCGTTGACTGGATCGAAAAACAGCATCTATTCGCTCGCAATGAGCCCGAATGGGAACACCCTCGTCTCCGGCTCCACCGAGAAAGTCCTCCGCGTCTGGGACACGCGTCGATACACGAAAACGATGAAACTCAAAGGGCACATGGACAACGTCAAGGCGCTGCTGCTAAATTGGGACGGATCGCAGTGCTTAAGCGGAAGCTCCGACGGTACAATCAAGTTATGGGCGCTTGGGCAGCAGCAATGTATTACAACAGTGAGGTGCCACTCACAAGGGGTCTGGGCTCTTGCAGCCCCGGAATCCTTCGCTTTCGTCGTTAGCGGAGGGAAAGACTGCAGACTGATGGTGACAGATTTAAGGCTCAACCCCTGCCAGTCCACAGTCGTGGCCGTGGAGGCGAATCCGATTCTGAGCCTCTGCTTGTCACCCGATCTGGCGTTGGTGTGGGTTGGGACGACAGACTCCAGCATTCGTGCTTGGGGGCTACCCCAATCGGATGCGGATCAAGACCAAGGCCCCCTAATCGAGATTGAGGGCGTCCCCTCTATAAAGCAGTATTCAATACTTTCTAACAAGAGGCACATTCTAACGAAAGATACCCGTGGCAATGTCCAGTTGTACGACGCCCTCACCGCGGTCCACTTGGAAGACTTGGGGCAGGTGGATTTCGAGGAGGAGATCAGAGCGAGGAGTCAGCACGTTTTCATTCCCAGCTGGTTTAGCGTTGGCCTGCACACAGCAATGGTCACGGTGCATCTCGGTCAGGATGAGAACACTCAAACAGACTGCTTGGGGGCGTGGGTCTCTGCGAAGGAGGCTGGACTATTGCCCGTTGACGCCGAGCAGGACCAGAAGGTCAACTATGGCCGCCTATTGCTGCAAGCCCTGTTTGAAGAGTGGAGGAGGGGCGGAGGCGAAAGCGGAAACGGGTTCTTCACCCTCCCACCTCACACCCCCGTCGTGATTGGGGAGACGGGGGGCAAGACGATGTATCGGTTCCTCGTGAGGGACGCCGGCGGGGAGGCCGAGCGATCATGTCTTTCTGAAGCTATTCCGCAGTGGGTCGCAGAGCAGGTGGCCGAGGACGGGCAGCCTCCTAAATTTACAAAGATCCTCTTCTTTCTCACACCCCACTCCGTTAATGGGGGTGGGGGAGGAGGAAAGAGCCTGAAGAAGTGAGTGTGATTTTCCTCAAACGCCCAATTTCCCAATTCAAATGAACAATTAACAAAATATTCAATTGCACCCCCCCCCCCCCAGGGAACGTCTCTTCGCCAACGACTTTATCACGATGAGGAAGATCTGCGATCACGTGCTCGAGAAGATTGAGGAGGAGGCGGCCGCGTCCACCACAGGAGCATCAGCAGCGGGTGGTGGGAGTACGAGCGGGAGCGTGAGTGAGGTGCCGGCTGAGGAGAGGGTGAAGCTGTACTGCCTGGACACTTTGCTGCAGCCCGACATGGACTTGAGGACGGTACGCCATTTTCTGTGGAAGGGAACAGGGGATCTCGTTTTGACGTACAGTGTTGGGAGAGGCGGGGGAGGGGCAGGAGGAGGGGAAAGGCTTAGTTTGTAAAAGTACGAATAAATTATCTTCAAAATAGATTCATGCACGCTAAATTTCATTGCGCTAAATTAGAAATTATTCGAAAAGAATTAATATTATTCCACGTAACTTTTTCAGTTCCGTATAACTTTTGAGGGCATAACCAAATAATGAGTTCGCATAACTTTTCTAATAAAATGCATAACCCATACAGCATGACTTATAAAAATTAAGGGCCTAACTTCTTGATGGATTCTCACAACTCCTACTTGCCATACATTTGTATACATATGCAGAACTTAATAATTATTTGCATGCACTATAATGATAAGATATTTATGAATTGAGTATGAAGCGTTCGGAAGCATTAGCCTTTCATCTCAGTTGTGATTAAGCCCATGATCGGCAGGCAATGGCGTCACAAGAAGTTCCACATTATTCTTCTGACTCTTCAAAATCCGACGTTGACAATCGGCCACAGAAACGGGCAAAGCAACGAAAAAATAACTGGAGCTTCAAACAAGTTTTCGAATCATCTTCAGAGGCCAAGTAGCATGTGAAGCGTGATGGGCAGTAGGAGTACAAGACTTTAAAGAAAACTTCAGAAGGCGACAAATGCTATTATGGCTGCCGGCATAATAAGAAGTGTCCGGTTGGAATGCACTTATCGTATCATTGCGACAGCAATACAGTCTCCCTGTTAATGACGACGAGCACATCAGCCACTCTGAGAGAGTCCACGGAATTCGGGAGGCGACAAAAGATGCCATCGCAAAATTGTATAACCTCGGGGTTAAAAAGCCAAACCAAATACTGGAGAAATTCGAAGAAGAGGGCCTGGAAATCTCCAAAGCTAAGCTCTGAAATTTTTTAGTAAGCCTGCGAAAGAAGATGTACGGCTCCGCGCAATTCAGCTACGGCGAATTTGAGCAATAGTGCGAGGAGCGCTCGGGTGTGCCGGAAGACGACGACGAGGCTTATCTGATCGGATATGAAGTCAAATCCTCGTTTCTCGCGTTGCTCACATGTGTGTTCCGATGTAGTGTTATAGAGATCCACTGCTGAAGAGTCAGCCCGATAAAGGAGATATTTCTTGGACTCACATTGAGTTGAAACTTTGCAGTAATAAAATACTTTATCTCCCAGTGCTGTGGTAATTCTTCTCCCAGGTATTCTGATTTTGTATGTACGAAATTGCTGCTTCTGCATTTGGAAATGAATTTATTTTGTTCCACTCTAAGCCTGCCTTTCTTGCTTTGCGTGGCGGTTCCAAATTTTCCTCATGTTCTGATTCGGAATCGGAATTCGATATTATGAGCACTTGAGACGTCATTGTGAGAGCAGAAGAAGACCAATGGTAGCGCTACTCACTGGCTCAAGAAGGCAACTGAGGAAACGCAAGTCTCGATCTTCCAACCGACCGAAATTCTATATTTATAAAATATTTACGCCCTTCTAGATAATAAGTGCGGAAAGATAAAACATTAGTGCACGAACTATGGTTCGTTTATAGTGCTGAACCTGTTTAAGGAGTGTACAATTTCTGCATGTTCTGAAGCTATAAAACTAATGCTGGGACCTGCATTTTTTCATTTGTACATGTTTTAAGTGCTATACCTGCATTAATAGTGCTGCAATAATATTATGCCTTATCAAACGGGGGCCTAATAATAATAAGTTTGATTGATGAATTACATGCCATTCGAAAATAACGGTAAGCTGGAATTTCATTCATCATTAATAAGTAAAAATGAGTGAGCGGCCGTTAGCGAGTGTATTATTTATGGGCGACTCTCCATCTTTTCCGATCCGATCCGGTTTGGACAACGGACTTTTTCCTTCAAAGGAGACCGAAACCATAAAACATTTGGGCTGCCAGTTGCTAGATTTTCAGATTGGTTTTCACCGCCGCTCTGCTCCGCACCATCGACATGATCTCCGAGGAATCATTCAAGTTGATGTCGTACGTTATCCGAGCTGGACGCGCGACCTGGATTTTGCCGTACGAATGGAGCCCACATACGTGCACAGTCGAGGTCGTTCCCAAGTTCAAAGCCTGGCTCGTCTTCGGCGTGTTTTGCATCGTGCTGCAGTGGTCGTTGATCTCAGTAACCGGCTTGTACGGGTTGCTCCAGCCAGATGCCACCCTCCAGGATGGGATTTTCTTCATTCTGATATTCTTTGGCGTTGTACTCGGCACCTCCATCCATTTACACAACATTTTCTTCCCCCACCAGATCGTGGCGCTCTTCTCGATGATGAACTGTTTCGCCAGGAGACTTGCGACCCACTACAAAATGGACATGCGAAAGAAAGACGGTATGGAGCTCCTCGTTAAAATCATGCTCGCGGGGTTCACGACGACGACTGCCTTCGCGTGGGTCGGTACCATTTTCATGGTGCACAGTGACGGCCCGCTCCATCGCTTCCAGCATTCGAAGTATTTTCTGCTCAACGCTGTGGGTGGCACGCTGTGGGGCCACATAACAATGTTCATCTTTCAGAATTCAGCGCTGTTTGTGGTGTTGGCGATAAATTTCACGCACTCGATGGAAACGTTCTTGAAGAAAATCAGGTGAGTGACTCGGAACAAAAATCGGAGCAAAATAATCGGTAATTCTTGAATTGCTGTCCGCAGGTTCGATCCGAGTCAAAGTGAGCTCGAGCGACAGAAGACTCATCGACTTTACAGAGCATTTCAGGTTCAGCACGCTTTCGCGTCGCAATTCATCCGCGAACTGGTTGCGATCTTGATCGTATGCAGTTGCATGATACAAATCAGCTGCTACTACTCGCTGATAAAGTTTCCTCAAGCCCTAACTATACGCGTCTTCTGTTTCATCTGCCCGAGCGTCGTTCTCCTAGCTACAAGAGTGTGCCTGGATTTCGCGATGAGCTACACGAATGCGGCCGACACGTACCCAAAATCATTCCAACACTGGCGCCGTTGTTTGATAGTCCAATACGAGACCCTCTCCGATATAGATAAGAATCTGTTTCAAGCAGAATTTCGTATATTCAGAACATATCGTCCATTCTACTTCAAAATTGGCAGCTTTGCCCGCGCCACGAAGACAACATTCATCGAAATCGAATTCAACGTCGTGTTTCAGGGACTCACGTCACTTCTTTTCATGTAAAGCGGCCGGTGAAGTCGTTGAAGTCGCCCGTAATCTGTGTTTTGTGTGGGCCGGGTTTCCAACTGAAATTGCGATTGCATGTGTCATTGCACTACAAATGCGGATTGTGGAGTCCACCTTGATTTAATAACTTCTAGATAACTGATAATTACTCTGGTCGTGCACGTGCAATAAAATCTTGAATACGTATTACAAATCAACTGATCCCATGCTTTGGATTATTCGTGCCTTAATCTCATGCCTTTGCTCTTTGCCTTCTTGCTGTCCTTCGACTCGAGAAGACATTCGTCTTCTCTATTGCGGCTTCTTTTATTATATTAATCAACTAATTGCTAATAAAACAACTAAACAAAGATCCTGCTGAAATTTCAGTCGAGAAGCGGTAATTACGGGGATTTATGGCGGTTCAATGGACTCCAGAGCGAGATTTATCGATTTATGACTTAGCGAGTCGATGCGATGAAGTCCCGATTGACAAGGTAAATCACAATGCAAAGGCTGAGACGTTTGTCAGTTTGCTGAATGTTGAATTCTGATTTCGGAATCCTAAGCGCACTCACACGAAAAAAGGAAAAACTCGTTTACCCGGCCATAACTGGTTGCTGTTTTCTGTTGCTGCTTCAACACTCGTCTTCTTTCTTTTGCTGCTTAATTGCAATAAAATTACTCCTGCCTCTCTGCCTTTGCTATTTGCTTTTGCAGCAAACCCTGCAATAAAAGCATAAGAAAATGTTACCCGTTACACCGTAATTTCAAAATCAGGTATAAATAGGTTAAGCAACGGGGCGTTGAAGAGCCACACTCGTTTAGTCAACAGCCGTGTCGTATCACCCACACACAGTCAAAGGCGGACCAACGAGAATACCAAAGCAAAATTTTAAAATCATGAATTCCATTGAAATCTCGATTCTGGCGGTGCTTCTGGCCTGCAGCAGCGTATCGCAGGCCCAACAGCGCTTTCCACAGCAGCAACAACAGCAGCAGCGCCAACAGTCCGCTCCGCAAATCACGGACCAAGTGTACATGGACATCACGATCGGTGGGGAGGACGCGGGGCGGCTCGTGATTGGGCTGTATGGGGATGTGGTCCCTCAAACGGTGAGCACTGCGAGACTGTGATCGTGCTCTTCATATTAGCACGCATATTTTAGGCGCTCCTAATCGCTAACTCCTCATTTGCATTTGCACTTTGCAGGTAGCCAACTTCCGCACAATTTGTACGCAAGGTCTCAAAGCCTACAACGGCCGTGGGTACACCGGCTCCATGTTCCACCGCGTCATAAAGAATTTCATGCTACAAGGCGGTGACTTCATAAACGGCGACGGGACGGGGTCGGCGAGCATCTACGGCCGGAAGTTTCCCGATGAGAGCTTCGCCATCAAACACTCTGGCCCCGGAGATCTGTCGATGGCCAATTCCGGGCCGGATACTAACGGGTGCCAGTTCTTTATCACGGCAAGGAAGACAGACTGGCTGGACGGGAAGCACGTCGTGTTTGGGAAGGTGAGCCAGAAGTCTGTTTAATTAATTAATTTCATGCTCCGGCTAGAGTGTGATTGACGTCTCTAATTTCTCTTTCTTCCCCGCCCCCGTTGTCGCAGGTCCTCCAAGGCCTAGAGCTCGTCGAGCACATTCACACCAACGTGCGGACTGATAGGAACGATCGGCCACTGACGCCAGTCGCGATTAAGAAATGTGGGGCCCTTCAATAACAAAAGCAAAGACCACTACTAGCTAGCTGAATTATTGTTTCATGTGCAGAGGCTAATAAAATTCAGAATTCATCTCCAATCCGTGCGCCTGCTTACTCGCTTATTCTTTACCACGAATTTGTTACATTTGACTGGGTCTGCAGCAGCCAGCAGAAAGCTGCAGAGCCGCAGACTGAGCCCATAAAACACTCGGCCTCACTTGTTTGCCTGTTGCTCTTCTTTTTGAAATGCAGCTTCGACTCTCGGTTCTCGCATCTCTCCTTCTCGCCTGGTGAACCACGACGGACGGACGACGAGCTAACATGAATTCAATCTGGAATTCGCTGATCTCGCGCAGAATAGTCAACAATTTCAATTAATTGAACGCTTCCAATTTGTCGACTGTGGTCCAGTTTGACATTTTTGTAATTTTAAAACCGATTTCACTGTGAAAATTGTCTGTGTGAAATTTCCATACGTATTCTACATCGCAAACAAGTACAAGCCGCCCGGCTCCTGACCAGAGATACAAATATTGACGCCAGAGCACTGCAGAAAGGTGAGTGCACCTCTAATCAGTCAAATGCGCTGTAATAACTGTAATAAGCAGCCCCGCGACAGAAAACACTGCTGATTAGTAGCAGATTTCGCCGATCACAGATCCGAAAACAGTCGCAAGTGTAGCCAATCATTCCAATAGCTCGTCCTGGAACTCATTCATTGCAAATTTGCAAATTAAGACCCGTCCAGACCCAGCATACCAGAAGTCATTTGGCAAGAATGCAAAATGGCTGCAAGAATCCATCCATAAATCAAATTAGGGTATAGTTTAGTTCATCTCAATTAAAAGTTGGCGTGTAATTCTCAATACCAAATGGCAATGCAATGAAAAGAGTCTTGCCTTGCCTTACCTGCATTGTCGGGGCAAATCGTGCTTCTTTTGTGCTTCGCAGTACTGCTTGTGTACATACAAAGTACACTGCATATGTTGTACTCTACTCCTGCTGGCGTGCTGGAGGAGTTGAGATACGTAGCGTACCTTTTGAAGTGAAGCCGTGCTGTGTCTCGCTCTACCCACACAACACAACACAGCAGTGAGTGCGAAAAAGAGACAAGATCGAATTTACAATTACAATTTATAGACTGACTAATGCGCTGCCAGCAATTAATAATTAACTAATTACACCAGTGACAGTGCCCAAGTTAGTCATTTGTAGTTTAGTTCCACTAAATTGATCGATCTGTGGGAAATTAAGTCGGAATGCGCAAGGAACACCACAAAAGGTGACGAGACAAATTGCTGGTAACGCCGAAAGCCTCCAACAGCACCAATTTGCCTTCATTTCAGCTCAGAGTAAGTGTAAGAGCCTCCACCAAGTACCCAGTATTGATAGGAGGGTTGTGTCCATAGCGTAGTCTGATCGGAGTTGATCTGCGGGCTCCCGAAGTTAATTGACCTTATTCTTTACCGAACAGAGAATTTGAACTAAATCTGCTCCTCGTTTGGCTCCTCCATGCCATTAAACTGGACTCGCATTCACGTCAACGCCTGCCACTGTGAACTATGAACTGACTTCACGACTCCAAACTCCTCCGTCATCGGCCCCGAGGTGCCGACAGCGACAACCTCGAAGTATTCTTAATCTCCTGCACGTGCACGCACAAATCAACACAAATGCTCAAGCGAAAGAAACAGCTCCTCCTCGCCGCCACCGCCGACTACATCCGCGAATCGCAAGTGACACTCCCATACGACCCGACAGTCTGCCCCTCCAGCGACAGTGAATTGGTGCCCACTCCTCCGGATCCACCGCAGCGCGATTGCACTATACTGAAGACGAAGATTTCAGCTGCTGCAGCGGCGGCGAATGGCCATCAGCGGAACGGAGTCAATGGATACCAAGAATCCCCGCAGTCCGCCACAGCAGAAAATGGAAACCGAAACCAACACCCCGACGAAAAGCAGCCCGCTCAAACAAAGTCTGCTGTCGCCGGCCAATCCTGCCCGCTCGAGCATTGCAAGCTAGGTTGCGTATGCGACTCGGTCGCCTTGTCCCGCTCGGTGATGAAGGCGCATTGCGGTACTTCGGGGGACCCCGACTGCATTTTCGGCTGCATCTGCCATCAGCTTGAAGGGGGCGAGAGGAAGAAGTTCAAGTTGAGGTGGCAAAAAGTGAGCGTTCCGTCAAGGAGGGTGAGTGACATACAATTCATACATACATTCTTATGGCTTCGTTTGTTCTTATCACCGCCTTCTCTCCTATCAGGACCAGGACGACGACTGTGGCTTCATCCCGCCCGGCTCACACTCACTCGCCCATTACGAGGACGGGAGGCCGAAGCGCAAGTCTCAGCCACCAGAAAGGTTCCGCCATGGGTTCGATTTGAACAAAGTCACGCTTGACAAGAACTTTTCGGCTGGGGGGAGCTTCCGCTCTGGCCCGAAAGCAAGCACGACGATCCGGATGGTTGGGGCAGATGGGAGCGTGCAAAAGACGCGGATCATCGTCGGGGCTGCGAGTGGAGCTCGGACGGGAAGCCTCCATCATCATCGTGTGAGGTTTGGGAAGTTTACCAGAGTCGGTCCAGGGAGGAGCGCTGCCACGGCTGCGAGAAGGTTGCTCATGTCGGCAGCAGGGAGGGGGTGAGTTAAATGATTAAATGCACTCATACAATTTTTACTTAACTCTAATCTGTAATCCGTAATCTCCTTGCAGCCAAACCACCGCTCCGACCGGGCAACCCCTCAAACAGCTCAACAACAATTCACAGCCGCCGCGGCATAATACGAAGAGATGCCTCATCGCGCATGTCCGCAATCCCTGCGCAGGGCACGATCATGAGGAGTACAACACGGACTCTATTATCAGCGGATTTGCACTGAAGGGTAAGTTTAGATTGCTTACACAAGGCTTATAGTGTCATTACCCAATTCCAATTTCCTCTCATTGATTAATTCCGTGCCTTACCTGCAGTCAAATCCGACCACGCCCAGCCGCAGTCCTCCTGTCCCCAACAGCCGGGAGACGGAGTCCTCATAAATCGCCATGGGACAGTAATTGCTGGAGTCAGTTGGACGGTGGATGGGTACAGAAAGCCGACAGTGGGGCGACTGGCGTTCAGGAGAGAGCACCAAACAAAGAAGGAACTCCCCGCAGCTGAGCAGCAGCAGCAGCTCCTCCCGATCCTCCATCTGCCGTGCAGCGGCGAGGAAGATTCCAGCGCATCAGCTCCATCCTCACGGCACTACCGCTTCTTCGATCTCGCGCCAACATACGTCGAGTACAATTTCATCCTTTACCCACAGCTCCACGCAGTCTTCTCGGTGGAGGCGCTCCGGGCGAAGATCAGAAGCGCGCAGCGTGCCGGCGGTTACAGTGGGCCAAGGATTCTCGAGCTGAACAGTCTGAACCTGAATCAACCGATGGAGCGGGGCAAGCGAGGTGAGTGTTGAACATTAAACGTTGTGAATAAGTTCGTTTTAGTGCTAGTCGTCAATTTTCTGTCCGTAGGCAACATTTTCCTCCTCCTCAGCCCTCCAACGTCGTCCGTCTCTGCTGCGTCCAAGCAGCAGCCGCCTCCGCACCTGGTCGTGCTGGGCACCGTACCGGAGGCATACCGCGAAATGAAGGAGCGGAGGAGGGCTATGCAGAATGGAACTCGACATTGATTGCAGATTGCACCGAATCTTCTCATGCACTCGTAATTCCAAAACTATCGAAAAGACAGACTTCCAATAACCTGATTTCTTTAGTCTTCACTTTCTAAACCTTTACTATATGATTATTGTGTACAAATTCGTTGTATTATTGTTTTTTGGTCACCTTCACCTCTGCGCCACGCACAATCCGAATTCTCTCAATTTAGCGGTTGTGCTCAAATAAGTTGTAAACGATATAAGTTAATTTAAGTTCGAGTTCTAACTGTTCATTATTGCAAAAACGAATAGTTTATATTCATAGTTTACTTAAGCATAAGATGCAAAATGTACATAAGTATTAGTTTAAATAGCCTTCTTGTATCTTGTATGCTGTCCCCCGATTTTACCGCACGTGATTCTTAAATTACAAATAAAAGATTATAAAGATTGAATTGTATTTTAATTTTAGCGTTGTCGGCATTTGCATTGCAGTTCAATTTCACGTGAGTCAGCTTCTCGAATTGAGAAATGTGAGACGGAAACCTCATAGCAGAAGAGCACCACCGGACCAAGTGGGAGTTTACGAAAGCCCGTATTCAAGTACACAAATTCATTTGACAGCTGCATTTGTTTATTTTGTACGAGAAGTCCAGATTTCCAGATCACAAAATTATTGTGTACATCTGAAAAAGATGCTGCCGGGCTGAGTTGCTTTGCCGGAGTCCCACTGAGTAGTAAGTAAAATATTACGGTATGAATTTGACTATTTGAGCGTCGGCCTTAGCTCCTTTACTCTCCGCCTCAGATCTGCCCGGCCCTCCAACTGCTCTAAATGTCCCACTCAATTCCCCTGGTCACCGGCATCTCCCCGAAGGAGGGTCCACCCGGGACGCGGGTCACCATTCGTGGAGAGAACCTCGGGAAGACTCACAATGACTTCATCGGGCTCTCGATTTGCGGGGTTGACTGTTACCTGGCAGCAGACTGGGTCTCGCCGAATAAAATACAGGCACGGACACTGCTGTGCAAGGGAAGGGGCGACATAGTCGTCACGACGAAAAGCGGTGGCTCTGGGGCGAGTTCGGTACAGTTTCGAGGTGAGTCAGAATTTATACGGTGTCCATTTAGAGGACAACAGCGACATATTTGTTACTGATCTAAGGCGAATATAATAAACCGAATATCTAATCTAATCTAATCGGAGTTCAATTTGATTCTTTGATCGATTTGGCCTGATGTGACTAGAAATTGACCTGTGATCTTCTCCGTACAGGTTTCCTCGAGATTATCGGCCCCAGTAAAGAATCAGCTGTCTGGGTCGATGAAACAGTCAATATTGGACCCCGCCCGCTCTCGATGGCCACGCACCAGCAGGAGGATCCACTGCAGATATCCACGGAGGGGAATGAGTAAGTATAGGCGGCTTTCTTCACACGACACGCAGGGCAATCCGCAGTCCACAGTTGCCTTAATTCCTCCCGGTTTGTTTGATTGTAGTAAGAAGTTCCCCACCGAGGAGCTCCTCGAGCTCTTTCCTGAGCAATGTGGGAACCTCCGTTCAGAGAACTTTTCCCCTGCCTGGTTCCTCCTCGAACACCATCACAGTACTAGTTTTGAGGATCTCAAGTCGGGCCTCCACTTTTTATCGCGGAGAGTCGGCAGTCAGACGGAGGGAAAACTCAGTTTTTTAAAGGTGAGAGCGTGCAAAGCAGCTTAGCGTGGAAATGATAACGGCGGGCCTCGAATCTTACTTTCCTTTTCCTCTGTCTACACAGGAGAACATTTCTTCTGTCATGGATCAATTGGACGCTCTGCTGCTGGTGAAGGAGAAGCAGGACCGCTTTGCGAAAAGGCATGGCGATGGATTCGTGGTGCGGATCGACGACTCAATTGGAGGTACGAAATCAAATGAGAGAAACGGAGAATTCCCGTCCGCCCGGAGCTAATTTTGCTAATTCCCCTTTTATGTGGCTCCGCAGTCTGCGAGCGAGACGCCGCCAAATTGTTCCAGGACGTCCTCGCCCGCAAAGAGCGAGCGGATTTAACCCGGAACGCCCTGAGTGGATTCCAGCGGTTCAGATTTCTCTTCAGCCTCCCAGGAACGCTTGAGAAGAGCATTCAGCGTGGGGAATTCGAGACGGCGATTAACGATTATGCGCGGGCGCGGAGCCTCTTCAATCAGCCGGAGACCGAAAAGCCCGTCTTCTCCAAATTCCGCGCCGCGACCGAACACCGTGTTCAGAAGCTGCGGGAGAAACTCCGTGCGAAGCTGCTCGAGAAGCCGCCGGACGTGCAGGAGCAGAAAGTGATCATCAGCCATCTCGTCACGCTTGAGTGCGACTACGACCCGGCGTGGGAGTGCCTGAAGTGTCACCACGAGTTTATTACCAACTCTTTGAGAAACTGCTTCCAGCAATTTAGTGCGGGTGGCGGACCGGGTGCAGGTGCAGGTGGCTATCAGGCAGTTGCTGTGGCCGGGCGGAAGGCAAACAGGCAAGAGGCTTCTGCTTCAGCTGCATCGTCCCCTTCAGAAATCCAGCTCGTTGCCGCCCTTTCTGACTTGCTCATTGCGTACCTCCCTGACTTTTGGTCGCTGGGGATGGAATATTTCGGGGGCAAACTCGCGGTGAAGCCGACGGGCCCCGAATTGGGGAGCAGGCAGAAAGATATGCGGGTTGGTTCTTGGCTCTTTAATTCTTCCCGAAAAGTATCGTTATCGCCGTTCCTATTTGAATTTTTGCTTCGTAGAGCTGGACCACTTCTTCAATTCGCCTGTACACTGCCCTCGTCTCGACCGCTTTGCTCCCACGTAGCAGCAACACCGAGTTTGTGTGGACCGGGAGCGGAGTGGACTCACTCCACGACTGGCTCCCTCAAAGCATCGAAGACGTGCGGGACGTGTTTACGGAATTAATCGGGCTGGATCTGCCAAAGGAGATGGTTGACCTCGTTCGGGAGCTGCTGTTTGAAATCAGGTGAGCTGTGAGCTATGCATAACTTTGCTGGAGCTTCACAAAGAAAATGCAGAAAGAATCCTCCAAATTCCAATTCCAACTTTTCAATTGCAGGTCCCACTCGCTCGGCACGATGCTCCACCAGCTCAGCTTGCAAGTCGCCGACCTCTACAAGCAGGAGACGTGGAGCATGGAGCCGGAGGAGGACGGAGGCGGCCGGGGATTCATCACGGGGATGGTAAGAAGCGGAGGCTCAGTGCTGGCTGGCAAACGTTTGCTCATTGACTGTTTTAAAATCTGCATGCAGCCTCAACTCTATGAAACACACGTCACCACGCAAGCAAAATTGATAAGAGAGTTGCTACTGCAAAAATACGCCGATGAGAGGCAGCTGCTGAAGAGCGAGGAGGTGCGGGCGGAGTTGAGCGCCCAGATGGGCACCGCGCTGGGGGCCGTTTCGGATGTAAGCCAGCATTTCAGGTTCAGAATTGTGATTTTAGTGTGAATTTGGCGACTTCCCTCTAATTCTTATTTAAAGGCTCTTGAGATGCTCATCTCTGACCACCACCAGCCCCCCCACACTCCACACGCGCACGCTCACGCGGGCCCCTCGCAGCAGCAGCAGAAGCAAAAGCTCCCACCGCACTCCACCCGTATCTTGCTCATTCTGAATAACTGCTCGCACATGCGTGAGGCGAGCCTCCAAACCATACTCAGCACACTGACGAGGTTAGGATACCCCGACATGGCTGGAGCGGTGAGCCGAGCGGCCGAAGGAATTCGGGTGAGTCGCGAATGCAGTCCGCAGCCGCTCTCTCCTGAACTTGACTGATTAATTCTCGGTTCTTCTGCAGTCCGTCGAACGGCTCACATTCACCAAATACACGGAGGTCAAGTACGAGCCAGTCGTCGGCCAACTCGAACAATCAATGTACGCTGGAGGATTCGATTGGGCCAAGGCGGCTGAGCCGAAAAGTGTCCGCCCGTACATTACAAAGACGCTTCTCGGGATGATCGACGTGGTGGCGGAGGTTTCTTCCATCTCCACGAAACTGGTAACGCCCGTCCTTCAGCACGTCGTGGAGTACGTGTGCGATGAGCTGACAAGACTTTACTCGTGCGCCCCAACCTTCTCGGAGCACGGCGCTCTGCAGGCATGCGTGGACGTGGGAGCATTCCAAGAAAGCGTCGCGGAGCTGCTGACGGAGGGGGCGAGGGCGCTGCTGAAAGAGACGCTCTCGCTGATTCCCCGCTCGGGAGAGCTCTTTAAGTCAAAGTGAGCAGAGTTTGGCTGTCTTTGTCATTTTTTTTGCTGTTGCTCTTTGGGCCAAGTTCCAATTTGTATCTTCATCCCCCGCCTTTTGTTTATAGGAAAGTGCAGCTGCTCCTCTCCGACTACCGTTCCCGCACGAAACTCCAATTCCAGTGCTTTAAGATGCGCAGCACGGTCGTCTGAGCCGAGCCTGGAGTATGAGTTTTTAGAAAGAGAATGTGCCTTTGAAATTACAATTTGCGAAATAAAATACAGTTTAGACTTTGATTGCATGCTATTTGATATTTGATTATGTATGACTGCATTAATGCAGATTGTATTCATGTGTCATTAACTGTTTAAAATTTTATTCGGTACCACTTCTACTTGGAAATGTGGAAATGTCCACTACGAACAAACAACAAATTATTTAGCACGTTGGTTGTATTTAGTGAAAAGGACATGACGTCTGGCCTGAAGGACACAATTTTTGTCGATTACTTCCTTGTCATTTCGTGTTGTAATTAAAACTCAGCCAGGAACTGCAACCGGTTTCGTCTATTCGTGAAAGCAAGGAGCATGTCGATTGTGCGGGCCAAAATCACGTTCTGAATCGCATTTGGAAAAGTACGTCGATCATATTGAAAAAATGGCCGAACGCTCACACGGAGGGGGCGCAGCGAGGCGAGAGAGCGCCGATTGGCTCTGTTCAGCCTCCGATTCTGCTGATGCGACTTGATGAATGCGTCGGCGTGCTCGTTGTACTTTGCCAGCGTGGTGCACATGAGGCGGAAGAGAGTAAGCAGGAAAACAGCGCCGAAACCGAACAGAGCGCCGTTGAATGCCCCCAACAGTATGTTGAAGTAAACAAGCGTGAAAAGCAGGGAAATGAGGAGGCAGCCCAGCGTCAGGTGCACAACTGGGACGAAGTATTGGTCGAATTCCTCCACGAGGTCGTGACAAATCGTGAGGACACGGTACACCCCAATCGCTCGGCGGACACGCGCATTTGTCCATGCGCGTACCAGAGAATTTGTCCCTATCACTGGCGTTAGCTCAGTCGACGCCTCCCACCAGCTGAGTCGGCGGAACCAGGCGATGTCAGCGTTGAGGTGGATGAGAGTTGATGCAGTGTAGAAGGAGGCCAAGATAAGGTCGCCTCCAATCCCCACTGCGGCCACGCAACCCAGAAGAAAGTTCAGCCCGAATCTTGCGAATCGTATGTTATAAAAGAGACCGTCGTAATGCTGAAGAGCGAGTGCCACGCTTGGCGCGCTCAGCGCTGTGATCACCGTCGCAGACACAATCAACCCGACGATGATCGGTTCCGTTCCGTCCGGCTGATCCGCCGACACTCCAAAACGTTTGTCGAGCTTCCATGTGACCTGGTAAGCCTGGTTGAACATGAAGACTCCGAAATCAAGCTGGAGGAGCGCGTTAATGTGCAGCACTGGCGAAAGAGCGTACATTGGAAAGTACAACAGGCAGATTCCAATCTCATCGATGGACGCATGGCCTGTCGCGATGCTTTGAATGTTGAGCCCTGCCAGCACGAACCGGCACAGAATGTTGACCATCACGAAAATTACGTACAAGTGTCGCGTGAGGCCGGTTGATCGCCTGAATAGCTGAGTGGCTGGGTCCCACACCATAGGGCTGCAGGAAATGACGCTGGCGAAAACGACAGGAAGCCGTGCAAGAGCGAGGGAGCGATTTGAGATCATTTTTGGCCGACTCCATAAGTTAAGCTTCGAAGCTAGACTGGACGGGAGAAGCCTGGATCGTGTCAGTTGAAGTGAGAATTTGGTATTGATTTACATTATTCATATATTTATGATTCAGGGAAACGAGACGAGGATTCGTGCAGTATTTATCAAGGGAACCCGCTCCGAAAGAAGGGTTTCGGCCATATTGTGCACTTAGGAATTAATTTCTCGCATAATCGTGAGTCACAGCTGTAGAGATGCGTGTCGAGTCGATTCAAAATCAGCCCAAATAAATTCAGATTACAATATAACTTGTGAAAATTGATTGTTGACTTAACCTAATTGGAGCTGCGCAGTTGACAAACTAAAGTAGGCATGGTACCATGAAAATCATGAAATTAGCCTAAACAATTTCAAGCCGTATAATACAGTGTCAAAAATTGATATGGAGAATCCAGTGACAGTGACACGAAATGTTATAAAATTTATTGACAAAAGTCAGTAAATGCAAAACAGCGGGATTTTTATTGATTTTGTATTCGTTTTTCCTGAGGCGTTGGCTTTGGAATTTTTAGTTACATGCATATGATAAACTTTGTGATTTGATTGCCGAATGCTGTGATTCGGTTAGGAGACAAGATGAAGAAAATATACATTGTAAATTAGCAAAATAATGTTTTTAAATAAAATTTGTTTTGTTTCTTTAAAAAAATACCTAACCATAAAGCTAGCTGACAATGGCGCAGCCGCGAGTCAACCCCCCAGTGCAGAGGAGGTTGAAAGGAGGTTACGGTGCTGATGCACACTCATCCCCTCTAGAAATACTAACAATGTCTGCATTGTTTGGCTGGGGAGCCAGCAGATTTACCAATGTCGTGGTCGGCCTCGATTCTTCTGGGATTTTCAGGATGCTGGGTCGTAAAAGCTTCGTTCCGGAATTCGTTCATCACCACAACTCGGTTGGAACGCCGCGACTCCTCCGCCGCAAACACACACAAGTGAGAATCTGCAACACAGACAGACACATGGACACATTCATCAATCAGTGAGATTAAATGAATCGCGTGAATACCCAGCGTGACCGTGGCCCCGGACACGACGTAGGAACTGTCCCCTGTGGCACATGCATACAGAAAGGCTTCCAGCAGCTCGAAGTCTCCGCTGTGATGGGAAGGAACGGAGACCAGACGTCGTTGAACATCTGAGATTGAGCGTTTATGACTGGGATGAATGACACGCGTCGAACGAGTGAGAAAATCATACACACGAATCATGTCTGAACCATCGCTCGTCAGTTCAGCCCGTGTGCCGAATATTTTGGTAGTCGGCACGCAAATCCTTTCAGAGAAGGCGACCATGGTGACGGTGGCGGTTGTCCCGCCCTCAAACTCCATGTTGACAACTTGGTGGTCGCAGACGTCATTGTCCAGCTCGTAGACACACGTGCCGTAATCACCCTGGTCAAGAGCCTTTGTCAAGTTTTCAATGTCGACGGGTCCATTGGGCTGGACGACGGATACTGGCCACCCGGTATTGCCCCTTTGGAAGGAGTCGATGTAAATGCGCTTTGCCGAGTATGGGCAACTCCGTTCGTAGGCGCACTGGACGCATTTCTTTGCATCGCCAGCCTCAGTCGGTTTGTTCTGCTTGCGGAAATGCGTCAGACTGCCGAAGCTCGATACCTTGTTGCATGGTTTGCCAATCAGAAAAGAAATCAGGTCCAGATCGTGGCAGCTCTTGGTGAGGAGTGAGAAGGAGGAGGTCGATTCCCGGTGCCAGTTGCCACGAACAAACTATTAGGTTAGATTAGGTTAGTCATTTACTGAGTTAACAAGGAATAATGCGTACTGAGTGTGCGAAATGATAGAATCCGATTGGGTCCAGATGCTGAATGTTGACAATTTGACCGAGTGTCCCGGAATCGATGAGCTCCTTCACTTGCACCATCAGAGGACTGTATCGCAACATATGCCCAACGGCGCACACTACCCCCGCCTCCTCCACCGCCCGCTGGATTTGAACGCACTCTGCCAGGGACACACTCATGGGCTTCTCTAGCAGAATGTGATAGCCGAGGCGAGTGCAGGCCAGTGTCGGGCCTAGATGGTGGCGATCGGGGGTGCAGATGGCGACAGCGTCCGCAAGTTTCCCTCTCGTGGTGAACTTCTCCCATCCGCCGATGAATACGCGGTCTTTTGGGATGGAATGTGCCCGGGCCAGTTCCTTGGCGGCGAATGGACGGGGATCACAGACAGCGACGATCTTGAGCCAGTCAGGACAGTGAAGGGCGAATGAGGCATATACTGCAGCACTACAGTCAATGATAGAAATGACAATGACATCAAGGGAATCCGAATAATAAGAGAAGAGAGGAGTGAGTGCATGGCCTACCGGTTTCCTGCGCCAATGATTGCCATCGAGATTGGTTTATCGGGCACCGGTGGTGGTGCCTTGACCTTTGAACCCATGGTCGGAGAGAATGGAAATTGTTGCCGGGTGTCAGTCATTACCGCACTATCACAACTCTGAGTAGAATCACAAGACAAAAATCACCGGCGACAGGTAGAGAAGTGCAGTGTAGTGTAGTGTAAGTTTTGGGTTCCGCTGATAAAGTTATTTATTTTCCTTCGTGCTAAATTTCATTCATTTAGACGTCAAATTTGAATGTCCGTTTTTCTCCTACTTAAGGTTTGATTTAACACACTTCGAAATAATAAAATTCAATTCGGTTTTGCTTTTGTTCAATACACAGCATGCAGAAATAATGAAGAAAGGAGTGGCGAATGTTGTGCTGCAGAATCAGCAGTCAATCATAATCAAACTTGTCTCAGCATTCAATGCATTCGGGTGCTGAGTGAGAGAGAATTAAGTTATAAATAGCGGAAAATCTCATCGATTTTTTCCACACTTGTCTTCCTTGATATTACACAACATCTCTGCCTTTGATCACTGTCCCTGATATATGTACATCGACATATAGCATCCCATGAGCGAATGCTCACAATGACTCGCGTTCAACTAGTCAGCGAGATTGACAGACAATTGTTTAGGTATGCTGCTGATACTGCATTCGCAAATCTCATTGGTTTCAATAGAAAACAATTGTTTGTCATCAATTTAAACTCGAAGTTCTGAAGAACAAGCAAGTTTAACCCAAATACGTCTGATTAGAATGAAAATTGCGTGAAGCCAAAAGCCAAGCATGGCGAAACTCCAGATGCTAGTGAATTATGGCATCCATAATTCACGAACATCTGGAGTTTATTAATTTCAGTCACGTGTGCACTTATTGCGATGTCGTTGTAAGATTCGAGATTACAAAATGAAATAACCTAAAATACGTGGGCTTATCTATCAAAATGTAAAAGAATTGCATTCGATTCCAGGTAACTCAAATACCAGTTGTCTGCGTTTCGACTCCATCGCGATGAATCGTTGCGAGAACGACGAGTAGGAGGAGGGAAGTCACGCACCCCACCCCCACCATCATCCCAACTGTAGGAAACATCCCTCCCGCTCAAATCAAATCATGGTGTGAAGTGGAAGTGGATTAATTTTTAAATGAGAAATTAATATTGGATGCGTTGCACCCAATTTTTTCAAAACACAACGATTTTCCAAACAATTGAGTTACGAGCAATCTGGATTAAACAAGTTTGCTATAGAAAAGTTAAGTATCTTTGATCTTTGATGAACAACGCAGGCACGCACGGTACGGGTACGGGGATTAGTCCGGATTACAGATAGATAATTTCAACAATTCCCCAATGAATTCCAGCCAATACAATGCCAAGTAAAATACTTGCGTAATTGTCCAACTTTGTCTCAATTATAATCTAAAGGCCTTTCTCGTCCCATAGCCCGTTCAAACTAATGCCTAAACCAAGTCTAACTTCATGATGGCGTTCTATGCGCCTGCCCAATTTACTCTCCTCTGGTTGCTCCTGACGACCCAGGCGGCATGGAGTGGTACCAACCCCGAGTCCCAGCTTCAAATCGATCCTGCCCTCCTTCAACCAATTGCCTTTCCAGCAAATATCTTCATCACAATGCGAACTGGGACACAACATATCCTCGCGTCTCATACCTGGTCGCCCGCCTCCTCCGAGAGCGCCGACGTGTCCCGCGCTGCCCTACACGAAGCCCTGGGCGCTCGGGAGACACAAGCCCCGCTCCTGGTAGCCCTCCAGGCTCACTTCGTGCACTGGCTATCGAAGAAATCCAAGGCCAAGTCAAAAGCGAAGGCTCAGAATGGATTGCATGGAACGGACTGAACGCAACGGGGCAAGGATTCCAGTTTGACTTGTTTGCATGTGGCCAGTGTGTTCTCTGCTGTACACGGGCCGACGGATCGGAGTCTGTTTACTCCCAAGCGCCTGCGCTCGTGTCCTGAAGTTGAAACTCTCGTGAAGGCCAGGCGACATGATACAGTCCCGTGATCAACGCCTGGACTGCTGTAGGGGTCGTGCCCGTTTGGTTTGCAGGTAACTTTGGCGACGGGGGTTGCTCCACACTTGGGTCACAGGCACCGCATCCTGCATCCTGAAGTGATTGTAGTGGGGCCGACATGATGGATCGATCTGTCGTCATGGAGTAACAAAGGGCCCAGTCCGGACCCGTTCGACCCGGCGGTGGTAACGCCGGGCTTGGCAGCGCCTGGACGCCGACGGGGAGGAATGTGGAGGAGTGCAGGACTCGGAGTTCCCCAACTTTCTTTTTGAGACTGGGCGACTTGATGCTTATGCTGTGTATGAATGCGTGGAGGAGTACAAGTGTCTGGAGGAGCCTGAGCCGATCCCGGAGCCTACAACGACCACGACTACGACGAGTACGAATCCCGAATCCGAGATCCCGTTCATTCGGCATGCCCCGCACTTGGGTACGAGCACAAAACTTCACTGTCAGTCTGTCCACGTGAGCTGGACGTAAGACTCACACGTATAGAACTCCATAACCTCCAGCTGAGCTCGGAGTGTTGCTCAACGTACTTGACCGTACTCGTGTCCTGCATACGTTACGACTCACAGACGTCAGTAACGAACGCCACCGCGGACTTCGACGTCCAAATACACGCCTACCGTACATGGGCAGACTACGACCAAGAAGAACGGCTTAGCGCACGTGCCCTGTTTGCTCTCAACTCGGGTTCATTTGCTTTTGAGGATGAGGTTGAAAAAGATCGGTTGCCAACAGAGAAATGGGCACCGATCCCACCCATTGCCCACGAACGTCTTGTCTCCGTCCAAGTACGTGGCGTAGAAGTGAGTCCAGCTGCACTGCAAGCGTCACTGAACAGTGTGCCAGACCCTCAACCTCACTCAAATCTATTATATCATACAGCCAGGCAGGAGGCAGGTTACAGGCTAAGCAAAGATTCTCCAAGCAAAGACTTGGATTTCTTTTGCGGCTCGATCTCACAAACCTGAAGGGGGCCAGATCCTGGAACTGGCGCACGAAGAAGACGTCGCCATGCATGTGAGTCTTTAAGGTAAGCTCCTTCACGCAGTTGTGTGATAAAGGTTATCAAAGCAACTTTGCGATTTGGAATAAAATAAGGGTATCCATACTGAAGTGTCTATGGTCGGGTTTCCATACTCGTGTGTCGACGGTCAGGATGTCCATTCAGTGACTTGCTTCGTTCATTAGCAGGTCCATGTACAAAGGGTTCCGAATCGATCGCCCTTTGAGATGAGCGATGACGGGTGATCGCTCACGTCAGTGGAGCAAGTTGGTAGTATGTGGTAGAGGGACCCTTCCTTAGCTTCTGTCACAGTCGCCATAGTAGCCATAGCTAAAAGAAGAAGGTCACTGTCATAAACTTATGCAAAGATTAATGTAGGTCACAGTGACATGCACACCTTGTACTTGTACTGCGCAGCAGATCAGACAGACTCTCAGCTTAACTAATTTGAGATCAAACATGGTCATGGCTCATGGTTGCTGTCCTTGTCCTCGTGCTCGCTTCATGCTCTGCTCCTTCTGCATCTCCAGATGTTTACGTAATCTAAATTTAGCGACATGTATAGCAAGTTCGATTCAAAGTTATCAAAATCAATGTCAAGAAAACTGCGAACTACGAACTGTGAACTGCGACTCGACTCTCAGTCTGATTTGAAGATTTGCTCAACAAACTCGCATCTTTCCACTCCAGCATGGACCTCCTCTTGGGTGGCCTCGCCGCTGCAGCAGCCGGTGCAATTTGCAACCCATTCGAAGTCGTAAAGATTCGAATGCAGTTGCAAGGTGAGCTCAAGGCTCGGGGCCAGTACGCACGACACTACCGCAACGTGTTTCACGCCACATACACCATAGCGTCGAAAGATGGGATCCTCGCCCTCCAGAAAGGGGTTGCCCCCTTTGTCTGCTATCAGTTCATGGCCAACATTGCCAAACTCGGCTTGTATCAGCATCTCGTGGACAAGGGATGGACACGGAACCCGGATGGCTCTGTCAGTACTCTCAAGATGGTCCCGCTCTCAATTTGCTGTGGAGGACTTGGTGGTTTTATTTGCTCACCCTTCTACCTTGTCAAGACTCACCTGCAATCGAAAGCGAATGAAGCCTCGATAGCCGTGGGGCACCAGCATGACCATAAAGGGATGGCGCAGGCGCTGAGCTCTATTTGGAGGGCCGAAGGGATTCGAGGCCTTTGGCGTGGAGCGTCGAGTAATGTGATACGGATCGCTGCAGGATCGCCAGGCCAGATTCTGGCGTTTGAGAAGTCACTCGGTGAGTAAAAAAAATGCGGAAGAGCGAAAAATTCCTTTAAAAAATTTCAAATCAAAATTTGAATTTCGGACCCACTTGCAGAATATTTCAAGAAGGAGTACCCCCACTCCACTTGGATTCCACTCTGTCTCTCCTCGTTTGGTGCAGGACTCTTCCTCGCAGGGACCATGGGACCCTTCGACGTCATAGCAACGCGATTTTATAATCAAGGCACAAATGCGGGAGGGAAGGGGCTCCTCTACAGCTCCGTGCTCGACTGTGCAGCGAAGATGCTCCGCCAGGAGGGACCGTTAGGGTTCTACAAGGGAGTCACGGCCTGTTACTTCAGGCTAGGACCCTTCAGCTTACTCACGCTTATATTTTGGGATCGGCTCAAGTACTACAAGGAGACGAGAATGAAGGAGCGCGGCGGGTCGTCGGTGTCCGGGGTGATTGCGGAGGTCATGTAATCAATGAGAGATAAACCAGCGGCAGCAACAGATAAACAACGACGAATTTTTTTATTTGTTCAGCACGAATTCCATGTGATGTTTAATTTAGTGAGGAAGTGTGAAACTATTTGAAACCTATGAGCATATTTCCCGTTCCCTCCAGCAAGTTACTCGCGAGCGTCAACCTCGCTTCTCGTTCCATATAGTAAAAACTCCCAACCGCGAATCGGAGCGTCATGAGTGATTTGGAGCATGCTCTTACATAGATTGCGGCCGTCACGGCTGGAGATCCAAACTGCGCGTTTTGCCGGAACTGGAAAGATGGCTGCACGCGTTTGAAGTAAGCCATAAATGTGGTTGACATTTTCCATAGATTTGTCATCATGCTGGCTCCGGCAATGACAATAAGAAGCACGTAAACACCAGCTAGTAACAAGCAACGCAGGAAAAGTGTCGCCCCGGTCGATTGGTCAAGTTTAACCCTCACTCCAACCAGCACAGCAGTCATTCCAGTCAGGCTGAGCAGATACTTCACGCCTGGGACAATGAGCCTACAGAATGTTGTGTTAAAGTAGTTGCAAAGTATTGACAGACCCCTGTATTGAAGCATCACTCCGTTAAATTCGGCCATACTTTCGATTCTCTTCCTACGACAAAACATAAGTCGGGTCACAAAATTTCAAAATACGCGCGTTTCACTCACCACGTGAGCGCAGAATGAACAATACGAAAGTACATCAGGACGTAACTCGTTTGCAACAGAAATATTTGCGCAAAAGACATGGAATATTGGAGAGCCACAATTATTGCTAGTCCGGCGAACAGAATGCTGTTTGTAAAAACCCACGCATAGTAGAATTCCAAGGCGACCATTAGGACAGTCACTGGAAGGGCGACAATTGACAAGAAAATGTAGTGGGCAATGAGGGAGTTATTCCCGTAGTCGAGCGATGCAGCTGTTGTTCGAAAGGGTTTGTTATCTCCACTACTGATCTTTTATGTTTTTCAGTACTTACCTAAGGGTTGGTACAATTTTAGAAGCTGGTTGAAGAGTGTAATCAAACTTCGACGTGAAACTGCAAATCCCGCAATAGCAACCGCCATTGCGAAGTAACCCACTGACATCGCGATGTACAGCACTTGAAGAGGCAAATCGAAGTCTTGGGTTTTGAGGACGAAAATGGCTAGCAGACGGGACAATGAAAGCAAGACACAAAAGGCTGGCAAGACGAAGCTAGCCACAACACGGCAGGTTTCCTTTCCTATTGATTCCGTAACCTGTAGCAGGTTCGTGTTCTCATTCCAGTCGGCACCAACTCCCAGAAAATTCGAGTTGACTCTCGCAACGTACTTGATGACCCAAAGCTCACTTTGTGGCATTTTGTCGCTCGATTGTTCGCATTAACTTGCCGCTAACGTAGAAGATTCGTGACTGGTTTGCGGCATTTTCAAGTGTTCGGCCTTTTGAAGCTTCGGCAGGGAAGCCAAGGAATTACGAAGTAATTTCTAATTGCGTGTGATCTATATTCTTCAATTTATTTTTAAATTCTGGCGAAATTGTCAATTTGCAGTAATGACTTAATGAATTGTGGTCAAGAGCGCTCATAGCGCGAGTTTATTCATAAAACTGAAAACTTTGTACTCAAACTCATGCATCACGCGTGAGAAACTTGGAACCGAAATTAGAGCACGTCAGACCGAATGTCAGCCTTGTTTTTTTTTAAATATTGGATGATCAGAAACTCTGGAGTCGGGTTTTCCCAAAACTTGGGAAATTCTTACCAGGCTTTAATCTTGCTAATGAATACTCGTAAAATAATACCCAAATGCCAAACTCGTAAATGCTTGCTTAGTTTGCGTATTGCAAACTGTAAATGTAACTGCGTAAATTGTAACAGTTTAACAAAGAAAATCCACAAAAAGGGCAATTTAGACAAAATGATAGACTGTGAACATTTTGGTTGTGGTTTGATTCGCCAATCGAAAAATGAAATGAAGATAGCACGGCAAGTCGAGTTAGCTTTTCAATAGAGATTTCAATGAGAATGATTTGTGCACCTGCCGCCTGTCGCGCACCGTTCCAGCTTCACGCCTGTTCTGTCCGAAGAATATTTCTGTAATTTTTTAGCGAGTTAGAACAAAAATTAAATAGAAAATACTTTCTATTGCCAAGATTTGCTTTGTGAATTCCCCGAATTTGAATAAACATATACAAGGTTTGTCAATATAGATGGGTCCTTATTTTTGAATTTTCAAGTCAATTTTATACAAAGCCACTGAAGCCCAAGGTCACATGCCCTTTCTTATGATCCAGAAAAGCTATTGGCCGCATGTGTTTAAGCATTTCTGATGAAGAAGTCACATATATAAATTGTGCTGGACGATCGTTAGCAAATTGATTTCTGAAAATTGCGTGTTTAACCGATGAATGGATACAATCATTTTCATTTAATCTTTTCATCAAGTTGGGCTTCGTTGTTTGATCAAACGATGACTTACTCGCTAACACTCGATTGATGAACGGTTCGGTTCAAAATTTGCAGTCACTTTTAAATTAGTCAAAAGCGTACGATATTTCTAGTCGGGATTAGTTTACAAGAAACAGCCGTTGCGTTGTCGTCCAACTCTCAATTTTGATGCTCATAAATCTGTAGTTCAACATGACAGCTGTTGAAAACGTCGTCGAGGATGTTGTCGAACTGTGCCAGACGTTAATTAGAGAGTCTGAGGAGGCGAGTTGCAAGGACGATTTGAAAAGAATTCATCCAGCAACAGCGCAGAATTCGTCGACAGAGAGCAGCACGTCAATCTCGGCGGGACATTCAAGCTCTTGCTCAATTCCGGTTGTGCATTGGGCGTGATTCCAATATATTGGGATACCCGATACTTTAGAGCTAAGCTTCTAAGCAAAAACTGGCAGGTGAGACGTTGGCTCATGACGCTGGGGGTCAATACAACGATTGGAACCATCCTGTTCTGTATTCTGTTCCGAATCACCGCCCGAGATGGGTTTCACCTGCACGACATGCTCTACACGTACAATGTGCTAACTGTCTGGAGTTTCTATTGAAATATTGTATGCATGTCCAGTTCAACCTCCATTTCAAGAATCATTTTAGTGCATGCGTGGTTTAATTTTATTGCTCTCAAGTTTTTGAGCACTTTGCTCTCAACGATGCATGACATTGGGTCTTGGACCC
>WIXG01000582.1:0-36483 GCA_009869945.1 Mesaphorura yosii
GTCGTCCCGGGTCGGTCACGCTGCAGTTTTGCGAGCGCCCCATTGACGAGATTGTTATCGATGGGCGCTTCGATGTCTACGTCGATATGTGTCGTGCCAACCACGTCGAGAACTCGCTTGTAGGCTTCAGTGAGTGCATCGACCGTGTTGCACAGGTGCTCCAAATAAGGGCCCACGGCACCGCCTGTGGCAATAACCATTTGGCCACCGGACGCAATCACGGAACGAATTGGCCCAAGTATCGCAGGGTCATCAATCGGGAGTTGACCACCCCACATTGGATCGCAGCCATTGAAGCCACCCAGAGCGAACGCGAGCGTGAAGTCTTTCTGTCCAGTTTTGGCAGAGTACTCGGAGAGATTAGGGCGGTCAAGCGTCACATCGAAGTATGGAGCGAATTTCGGGCCTTGGTAAGTTAGAGAATAATTTTTGTCTAGCATTATTGCCAATTCAGATATTCAGTGCCCTGATTTGATTGCACTTACCAGCGGACTGAGTGACCTGAAGCATGCAGAGTGCAACGATGAAAGCGAGGGACCGGTGCATGGTGATTAGTAATTAGGATATTTGAGTAGGAAGGATACTGGCGCTAGAATGTGACTTCATGTACTGCAGAAGCATTCTGGAGTATGTGGTTTTATACTCACGGGTCGCGGTGTCCTGGTACTTGATTATTGACTTTCAGATGTACGAATTCCTAGACAATGATATCACATACGTATTTCGACCAATTACACCATACACGATGTGGGCTCGGCTAAGCCACAATCAATGATTTGATCATTCGTATGCTCATGATGTTTGCGCGTGCTCCACGAATTCTGTGGCGTGTATGTGTCGTGTCGTATGTCATCAAGTGGCTGACAGAGACAAATTCCTCTTGAAAATTCAACTCCTGTCCAATTAATCCCAATCCAATTACAGGGCATATCAAAATATCACACGCTTAGCATTTCTACCTGAGGATTTTGACATGTTTCGACAGCAAATCAAAATCAATCAATTTCAGAGATTAATTGAGGCGTGGATTCCCAACATCCGAACTCATTTTCCAGTAAACAGATAGATAATGGATTAAGCCTGGAGTGTGACTACAACAATTTACTAGGGCTGGTGTAATGGCCAAACGGACGGTTAAGCCGCACTACTGTCAATCTGCCACTGGCAATCATGACGAGCCAATACGTATCGGATGATAACCACCGACCGATTTCACCTTGCGGCTATCGAGAAACCCCCAAAATGTGATTTAAAAAAAAAGTTATTTCTTGTATATTTCATTTTTCCTTCTCCAGTAAACGACGTCAACAACGAACGGTAAACACCAAAAGCTCGAATACTAGTAGTAGGATGGTTTTTCGCCTGTATGAGTCCTTTCCTCTAATTACTCACGTAATTAATGACTGTCTAAATTATAGAGCTCCAATTAACTAGACGAATGTAAATCGCAAATTCAATTTGGCATACAAATACTTTATTTAAGTCTGCGCATTCCTTCACTTACAATTCACAACTAATTAAATGACAAATGGCTCACAATCTTGGTAGTTCGACGACAATTGATTTTGCTGATAAGTCATAGAGCGTACGAGAATACTCGAAATGAAAGAGTGTGAAGCAGAAGGGAAAGAAGAAGGCGAGGCTGAAGTTTTTGATTGCTGAGCGTAGGAATGCGCGTTGAAACGAGAGGAGTGAGCCCGGCGCAACAATTACTCGCGTCCCACTCCCTCCAACCGGCCCATTGTACAGATAGTCTTGATTGTTGTTAATGTTTGGCCCGATGGGAAGTATTGTTTCACAGTACAGGACTCGGAGGCCCATCATATTCTTGCCTATATTCAAGAAATCGAAATGAGTGAAAGTGACAGCTAAAAGAAGACATATTTCTTACGTGTTTCTTTGTTGCTTACCTGGCGTGGCTCCTCCTTTGGCCAGACAATACGCTTCGAATATGCAAACTACGAGGCGGTGAGTCAATTCAAGCAGGAGCAGTTGCGCCAGCGAGAGCGAGTATGCCATTTCCAGAAGCGCTTCAGAATCGTGCAACGCCTCTAAGTCGATGTTGTCCAAGTCAAAGAGATCAAACGCGTCGATGATTGAGACCGTGATGAATATTTTGACAATAAGCAGGATCACAAAGTCGATTAACTCTGCAGCAACACGTTTCCAAACGGGTGCAAGACTAAAATCAACTGAAAAAAGTACATGGATTAATGAAATTGCTAGTTGGAGCTAACAAAATATGAACTGCTAAACCATAAACGATGTGACTGGCTTACCAATTCCCAATGGGTTCCCATTGACGCGAATCCCTCTGATTAGGATTTGCCTGACTAATGTTGGCCGCTGCTGTTGCTGATTGGCTGCTCCATTCTGGAGGTTGAAATTGCCCTGGTTATCAAACAGGTTCCCGTTTGCGTTGACGCCGCCAGCAGCACCAGCTTGTGCATTTAAGGACGGACTCTGCTGGTAGAGGATTGATAGCGCCGAGTAGTAAGCTGATACCGCACATTCTCGATGCCAGTACGAGTTCCACAGCCAGGATTCCAGACCCTTGCAGTATTCGCTCATGCTGCCTTTGTAACTACGATCAGCGCTGGTGCTTGATCCCGAATTGCCCGAACCACCCTCGCCTTCCGCTGCCGCATTTCCACTGCCACCAGCAGAAGACATTGCACTGCCAACTGCACTGACTAATTCTTAATCACAGAAATGCAATTAATTGCAATAATTTAATAATTTTGCCTTTATTCTGCGTTTCTGCGATCTGCCACGTACATGAAGAGCAGAATATTTGAACTGCATTTCGATTCTCTTCGTGCAATGTTTATCCTTGCAATGTTTTGTAGATTATGCAAGACCTGTCAAAGTTCATTTTGTCATTCGAATTTGCTTCATCTTTTCCTTATCATCTCATCCTGTCCTGGCTCCTCGGAATTCCAGTTTAATTTATTGGCCGACTCCGCTTGTAGTGCTAACTGCCGAAGTTGAAGTTGATTAAATTCGTAAAATACTGAGACAAACTTTGATCTGCTGGCGGACAAAGACAATCTCCTCATCAGCTGTTTACTTGGATTTGACAAATAAAATTCTTAGCCCTGTTTCTTCTCGCGCCTCGCCTGGCTCTCTCATTCCTGATAAGGTAAGGCTACAAACTCTAAAAATATCTACTAGACCGAGACCTGATTAGTCCAGCCAGTAAAGCAGTAATGTTTACCGTTACAGAGAGACGTGTACTCTTTAACGAGTCAAGTCAATGGTGGATGATGGTGACAATGACATGTGGATTTGATTTTATGCCCACTCCGAGATGATTACTAATATCTCAATCTTGATAGAACTCAGAATGGATTAAACTTAAGGTGAGATGAACATTTTAGCGAATATACCATTTAGATTTTAGATCTTGGCTAATTATAGATTGTGTGACACATTCTGGAGATCAGATCCCTCGGCGTTGAATATTCGGATTAGGAAATTAGGATTCTTGAATTTATTCATTCACCACAATCAGCCGGGTGTAACTGTCCTTACACTGAAGCAGAAGAATCGAAATTAACTGCGAAGCCGTGAGTGACACCCTGATGGGAATTTGAAGATAATATTGAATGCAATGCGCAATTCCAATTCGCAATTGCCCGATCCAGCTAAGATTTTATTCGTCCAGCAGAGTCATTTGCGGTGCTGTTGAAATTTTTATTCTTGACTCTTGACATTCAACATTTCAAACAAAAACAATAAGAGAATTCTCAAGTGCAGGACGACGAAACGGTGGCACGGTCCTCGCAAATGACATAAAGAAAAGAACAGAAGTAAATATAGTCAAGTGTTCATGAGAATTGTGACGTAATACGACACATATCGTATTGAGGAACGGCAGAACATTCTTGAAATTCCTGACTCTTTTGGTGGCACGGCACCAGAAAAAGTGTCAATGTTTGAGTGTCTGGTCTGGTCTGGCTAGACCATGCCAATTGAATCAGGTCATTCGATCCCCAATCGGCACTCCACATTTTACTCCGTCCGAAGATCAACTTCTAGTTGAGTTGCATATTTGCGAATTGCGAAAACGAAATCTTACTATGCCACTTGATACCTTTTACTCAAGACTCTAGTATTGGATTAGCTTTTGCTTTTAGCATGGCGCGTCTTGGATGTGGCTATGGCTATGTAAAATTGAAACTTTACTTTTTGACATTTCGGCAACCTACTTTGTACTTTAGGCCACGGCTACGCTACGCTACGATGAGATGATGGCGATGGGAAAGCGAAAGTGCGATGCGAGCCGTGAAGTGACCAGGCGCAGCGCAGCACAAGCCAGGCCAGAGCCAAGCAGATACAAAAGTTAACAAAAGCACTGAACACAGTCAGTGGAGTGGTAGAAGAATAGGGAAAAGGGTTGAGCAATCTTCTCTTACGTCTACGTCTGTCTGTTCTTCTGTTCAGTGGCTCTGTTCTGTCCTTTGCACGATCACATCATGACTACGACTGCGATGATCACGTAGCAATGCAGTGAGCAGTGAACTGCACTCTCTCGCGTTTCGCGTTAGTTTAGTTGAATTTGAGTTGATCTCAAACCAACAACACAACCTTCGTAGTCAGTCGTTTTTTTATATTATTGTAATGAAATCGCTAATTATTTGTACTTGAAATCGATCTAGTCGACAAACTTTGTAGTATTTTAGCCAGTGATCAATTAGTTAAGGTATGCAGTACGAGAAAGGGGTGAGAATTAATTTCTGTACCTGATATTAAATTTTGGTGTTATTTCCAGATGATTAACAACGAAGGCTTCCAGCTCTGACAATTGACCCAGAGAATTCCAGAGTCCAGTCATCGGGGCATTGGCCTTAGCATTTTCCATTCCTATCGGGTAGTCAATTCCTGCCTGTAGCGTGACCAGAATGGAGAAACCCGCTGATCTCAGGCGGGCGATCGAGACGATGAACGTACTTCAGCCAATGATCTCCTTATCAGCAGAAAGACTGGAGGGGTTGCGGACTCAGTGTGCAACCAGTGCAGAAATTACGCAGCAAGAAATACGGACGCTTGAGGTGAGTACAAGTACAAGTTGAGAAATCGGATCGTGTTTCAGAAACATGTCATAAATTCTTTTACTCTTGCAGGGCAAATTAGTAAAGCTCTTCAGTCGCCAACTTGTTGCAAAGCGCCGCATTCCAATTGAAATGCTGCCCATCGAGCATCAGTCAGTTCCTTCTCTCAGATTATGGCTCCAAGTCGTCGGTCTGAACCCGAATCTTGTGAATACAATGTGCAGCAAATCCAGCAGCCTGGAAAATTTAAAAGACAAGTCCGAATTTGAAGTCAAGTCGCTCATGCACGACAGCAACGCGAGCAGTGAGGAAGTGCGGCGATTAACGAAGGCATTACAGCACCTGAAGAGGTACACTGAAGTGATTCGGATGCAAGAAGAAGGCGGCAAGGAGGGGACGGTGAGCACGAGCAGCGTCGGTGATCTGACAGACTTATTCTGGGACTCGTGGGACATGAATACCAAGGCGGCGTACATGAGCAGCACAGTCAGCAACAGCAGTGGGTCCGTGAGCTCCACCTCGTCTCCGCGCGCACCGCCGAGGTCAAGCCGAGAATCACGGTCTTCCGTTCCGTCGGAGGAGTACGTGATTAATCAGATAAGACTGGGCAGCCTCTCACACCAGAATTCGACTGTCGTGTCGAGCAGTGACAACATTATCCATGCTGGTTCAAGCGGCGGCGGAATGGGCGCCGGCGGAGGACCGAACAGCCTGCATTACTGCTCGACGACTCCCTGCACTCCGGTCACGACAAAAGCGCCGATCTCGGCCCTCACGTCTCCCATCGCCTTTTCCTCGTCTCCCGGTGCTGGTTCACACCCGGACATTTACTACTCGCCTTCCAACTCGAGCGTCTTCTCGCCCGCCTCCATTTCGCCGATTGACTCTGGCCCGACCCCACCTTCGACTCCGCCAGTGACACTCATCAACGGCAAAGGGAACGGAAACGGGAAACGTACTCCACCGCCAAACAAGAAGTTCCAAGCGTCGGCGCTCTCTTCCAACACAACGAATACGAATACGAATCATGCATCAAATTCATCTTCGCATCCCGCCACCGCTGCTGCTGCTACTCCAACGATAGCGAATTTGCAGGCGGATAGCAACTTCCCGTTGACAAAGTCCAAGTCGCATGAGTCACAGCTCGCAAATCGAGTCGAGTCGACTTCGGAGACGAATCTCGTCAGGTCAGTTCAGATCCCATTCACGTACAAGGCTGCACGGGGTTTAGGGGTATCATATTTCTGGAGTCTGTCGTCTGTCCTTTGTACTTGCACTCGAAATTCTCGGGTTCTTCAAGCCCAGGCCATTCTTTGCTTGCGTTGCTTTATTTCTTGTGAATTCTCTTATTATTCTCTGATCTTTTGAATGAAGAAATTCGCATTGCAAAATTTCACATTTCACACATACACGCTGCGAGGCTTTCGGCTTTGCGAACTTTGCGTTATTGGTACGTAGACTCACTCTCGCTTTTCTGTTGCCTTTGTCTTCCACGAACTGGAATCCAATTCGCAGAGTTCACCTTTGCTCTTTTCTGCGCTGCGCTGTGCTCTTCTGTGCTCCGCTCAAACTCCGACCGACTCGAACCAGGCAGTAGACGGGCAAAGATGTGGAAAAAGCGGATGCTGCGCTGGGCTGAGATTTGAGATGCGAAAGCGAATGAACGAAACGGCGAAGGAGAAATCAGAAAATGCGACATACAGGCAGCGAACAGGGCAACTAGCGAGGTTATTGAAACTCATATCGCATCTCGCACGCGTACTTTCATCTCTCCCATGCCGCGTGTCGCGTTTGCCGCTTACCATCCGCATCCAGCCCTTTGGCTTTCTGGTTCTGTTCCGGAGTCGGATACGGCACGTTTGTCCTTTGTCCTTTAGCCTTTCCACTTCAGGACGACGTCTCCATTCACATTCTGCCTTGCCTTTCCTTTCTGGGCCATGACATTTTCGTGTTTTGCCTCTGCCACGTTCGAGTTTTGCATTGAGCAGAGCGGAGCATTGAGCATTTTTGGTTTTGAATTGTGCCGTGTCGTGCCATCGCATCCCAAAGAGCAAATTCAAATGTAGTGAATTCAAATTGGAATCCTACTCTGGCCCGATCTCCACTTCTCCATATTTTTAATGCATTTTGGTATTTTTGTCTTTTCCTCTCCACTTTCCTATTTTCGTTCCATTAAAAGTATTTTTAACTTTCACCTTCCAAGTTCGACTCGAGGAATTCCCTGATTTACGATTTCACAATGCCAACACGGCCGTTGCTTATTTTTCCACTCGATTCCACACGCCGGGCGTAAAAATAGAATTCAGAATTACTATTTTAATGGGCATTCGATTTGTTTCGAAGTTCGATTCACCTACGATTACGAAAGAGGAAGGCGCAAGTACGAGTACGAATACGTGTACAAAACAAAGCAGAAAGTTATCGTAAACATTTTAATTAGGCCGTGGTCGTTTTTCGGGTTGAGTTTCCGGACGAATTCGATACTAACGACTTATGACTTACCAGCCGAATAGCACTCGAATACGAATACGAGCACGACTATTGATTGAACCCCGATAAAAATAATGCGTCGCGAGCTAAAAATAGAATCGAAAGTAGATCACACGTACACTGCCGACCGCACAAGGCACAAGGGGCATAACCCATAAGAAGAAAGTTGCACGAACTTTCCCTGTGGCCAATTTTGTGGGTTGCTTTCTCTCTAGCTTTCTCCATTACGAATATTGCTATCGTTGCTGCTCTTCCTATTGCATTGCGAATGTATGCGAATGTGGGTCTATTTTTGAAACTGGTTTCGTGATAACTCTTTGGCGTTTGGCTTGGTGTAACTCAAGCTGGCTGACACGAGCACGTCACTGCTTCGCTTAGGAAAGATGCAATGAATCGTAATTAAGACCTTAAAACATCTTGGCCTGGTTTCTGCCTGCTGCTGTCTGCCTGGCTTGGAGTCTATTTTTGGCCTTTCTGAAGAAAGAGAAAGACAGCAGACAGGCCAGGCGCGTTTCGGATTACACGCGTGGAGTGGACGCGGACACTCAATTTTTGATGTACGTGGTGAATGGTGGAATGCGAAATGATACTAAGCAAATATGCAGTAAGAAAGTAAGATCGAGCTGTCAACCGTTTTGTTCTATTGTTAGAACAAATCGATACGATAAAATCACAATCTGCAATCTCGGGCGACAGAATTCGCGTATCTTTGAGTCTTTTGCTTCCTCCGCGTGTCGTGCCGCTTTTCTTTTCTTTGCTTTCCTTTTGTTTATGTATTCGTTTGTTTTGTTTTGCATGGCGTTTGATTTGATTTTTGTGTTCTTATTTTATCATTTTATGTTTGTGACGTCGTCGCATCCGCATTGTCGCATGGATTTTTGTACTGTTTTGCTGCTGTTTTTGCGTTGGGCCTCAGTCCGTCGCTGTACCTCCTCCACCCGTACTACCAGTACAAGCCAATCTACCTTCCGATGCCAACCCGGCCACTCCGTCGAAATTCTAAGCCTGACTATTCCAATGTGATGAAACCGATGATTTCCTTGACTACTTCCAGCATGGACCAACTTCCACAACCGGCAAACGCTGGAGCGGTGGCCGCGGGCGCGCCAGGAGCAGCTGCAGGCGGGTCAGGGCCGGTGCCACCAAAGCGAAGAGAACGACTTTCCACAGAGCCGGGACCTCAGAGCACGAGCGTTAGCGTCAGCGTGAACTCCAACACAGTGACCACCACGCCGACGACCCGCGCCCATCGTCAATGGATGGATCCAGCCAACATGCCGATGCAGACCCTCAGTGATCACCTCAACTCAAAATCATCCAGCAGCCCGATCAAATCACCGCCACCAAACCACCACGCAGCTGGCGCGGGCGTGACTGGGTCGATAGGCTCTTCACTAAGCAACGGACTGGTCGCTGGCGCACTAACAGACGAAGACGCTCGCACGCTTCAGGTTCCCAAGTCACCACGCACACCGACGCTCACTCGCTCGATGGGCCACGTCATCTCGCACCGCTTCACAAAAATGTTCAAGGTCTCTACATGCGACTACTGCTCGCGGCAAGTCATCATTGGCCTCAAGTGCAAAGAGTGCAAGTACAAATGTCACCGTGACTGCGAGCCCAAAGTCCCACCTTCCTGCGGCCTCCCGCCCGAGTACGTGGACGTGTTCATCAAGTCGCTGGGCGACGAGTCTCCCATCAACACACGCACCTCACCCGTCAATTGGGGCCGGCGTGAGAATAAGACTAACAAGAAGCTTCTGAAGAGAGCGGGCGAGAACCACAAACAGCAGGAGCGGGGCAACGTGAACGTGATTCAGTCGCCGTTCCACAAAGGGGAAGGTGGTTCGAGCTCCAACACGTCGAGTTGCAACAGTTCAACTCCCTCGAGCCCTGCTCTGTTTGTGAACACGAATACAACGCAGCACAATCACCTCTTTAATTTCCCCGACGTCCGTGGTACGCAGCAGCAGCAAGATCACGTCGGGTCAGCCAGTCGCCTGCTCCCCGACTCGAAGCCAAACACGCCGAACGAAGTGCGAAGCAAACCCAGCTCGCCGCTCATACACAGCCTCATCAGTAGCAGCGGAAGCGGGGGAAGTGACCGACATGCACTCACGAGCACAGTCACCTCGAATGATTCGGATCGCACCGTCGTGTCCATCAGCAGCAACACAGGCAGCACCGACTCTGACCGCACCCTCGCGCTCCGTGTCGACTCGCAGGACTCGCAGATCTCAGAAGACGGCGAGAACGCCAACGACCGAGGAAGCCGAGACTACGGAAGTTTCGGCGGTGGGCCTTCGGAGGATGGGCAGATGGTCGCGAATTACAGCAGCAACAGTTGGCCAAGGCAGAACTCGCTTTCTAATCGTGAGTGGGACATTCCCTTTGACGAGCTGAAGATCGGAGAGAAGATTGGGACTGGTCACTTTGGCACGGTTTACCGAGGAAACTGGCACGGGGACGTGGCTATAAAAGTCCTCGACCATGCGAACTTCTACCTCGATAACGAGAAGACTCTCCAGCAGTTCAAGCAGGAGGTTGCGATTTTTCGCAAGACTCGTCATGAGAATCTTGTGTTGTTCATGGGAGCCTGTATGAAACCACCACGACTGGCTATCGTGACGTCGCTTTGTAAAGGAATGTCGCTCTTCACGCATCTGCATTTGCGGAAAGACAAGTTCAACATGAACAAGACGGTACTTATCGCCCAGCAAGTGACACAGGTCAGTGATCACTCCAGGCCGGGCAGGAACTCAAACTGGAACGCATTTATTGGCAATTAAGTAATGTTTTTGTGAATTTGCAGGGAATGAGCTATCTGCATGCCAGAGGAATAATTCACAAGGATTTGAAGAGTAAAAACGTGTTTCTGGAGTCTGGCAAAGTTGTGATCACAGATTTCGGCCTATTCAGTGCGTCCAAAGTCTGCAAGCCAGACGGAACTCTGTAAGTAAATCATAAATGAAGGTTATGATTGATTCAAGTTTGCTAAAGTTTTTGTTTGTTTTTCAGGAGCGACGAGTGCCTCAGCATTCCTCCAGGCTGGCTCTGCTACCTCGCTCCCGAAATCATGAAGAGCCTTCGCCCCTGCGAGAAGACGAAGGACTTTGAGTTTCCATTCTCCAAAGCCTCTGATATTTATGCATTCGGTACAATTTGGTACGAACTGATTTGTGGTGAATGGCCGTACAAAGGCCACGCTGCCGAAACAATTATTTGGAAGGTGGGCTCTGGCATCCGGCAGCCACTTCTGCCGTCGATTTTCTCCCGAGAAATCAAAGTACGTTCTTATCACGTGGCACACCAACACTTGCTCTAATTTTGGTACTTAATTCCCTTGTTTGTTGCCTTTTCAGGAGATTTTACTAAACTGCTGGGCCGACAACCCTTCCGATCGTCCCGACTTTAGTCAGCTCTTCAAGGCACTCGAGCGACTGCCGAAGAAACGACTGGCACGCTCGCCGTCGCATCCTGTCCACTTGTCGCGGTCAGCCGAATCGGTCTTCTAAGTAGTCGTAGGTCGTAGCTGGACAAGCGTCAGACTAAATGCTACTTGCTAATGTTAGCAATTATATAATTGAATTCGTATACGCGATACGCCATTTTTCATTGCATTAGCTTTGGCTCAGCGAAAGCGATGAGAACGTGATTGTGATTTTACTGTCGAAATGACTCAATTCTTGATTTCAGTTTAGCGTTTGACTTTTCGTGGGTCGGAGCGCGTCGAGACTTATTTTTATTTTATCTTTTCCTTACGTACGCGTACCGTGCATTCATTGTACTACTGTGATTGTGATCTTCGTGCGACGTTTTTTAAGTTTTTGATTTCATCTGACGATGATTTAATTGTAGATTCAAGTAATCTGGTCAAGTCGAGTACTGTACGGTAACTGTAACTAAGATTTGAATAAAATTATGATGGCAAGACACGATTAATATGAATTGCAATTTGTTCGTTCCGGTTGGGTCATTTCTTGAACTCGTACGTGAAACGTGATCAGTTCTCAAATTTCTGCTTGAAAGATGAGTCAGGATTCGAGAATTCCATTCCATCTTCCAACCCTTCACCAGTTCACAGACTAAAAGAAGGGGTGAAGATAGTAAAGAAGGAAGGAAAATTACGGAATCTGTTTACTCAGCGAATTTACATACTGTTCTTGTTTCTTCCCCGTCCTTCTTTGGTTTTAATGGCTTAGCTGACGAGCCAATTTAATTAACCGCAGATAACACTACGTAAGACGTGTATACTTCTCTTGCTGTGGGTTTGCACACGGTTCCATTTGACTTTTGACACTCGTGCTCAGAAGTGTCGTAAGCGTAAAACGAGTCTATTTGGAGATTCAATTAAGTGTGAACGTGAGACCAGCCACGATCGGCAGTGTTTCAGTGTTTGAGACTACAAAATGTCGGCGATCGCAGTTGACGAGGTGCAGGGCATCACTGAAAGGGACACCGACATCACTCAACTGGACATCATGAACGTAAGTTTAGCTAAAACGTAGAAAGTACCAAAAGCAGGTGCGGATGGGTTACTAATTCATTCGGTTTCACTTGCCTTGACCTAGAATAAAATTTGGAACCCCCCATGCGAAGAGCTGCAGCTTGCCATCAGAAAAGTTTTGAATCTAAGCTCGCTGAAGCCTTGCCCGGCCACCAACGCTGCCTTCACCTGCCTCGTCCACGCCATCATCAACTACCAGGGTGGCCAGGGTCCAGGGCCAGGCTCCATTTACAGCGCTATGGAGCAGGGCCTCGTGAACCGAGTACGGGAGATCGCCGGGCTCGCCGAGTACGAGCTCGAGACAATGTGGGCGAGAAGAATCGCGAATTCCCCATCTCCAGCAGCGACACTCGCAGAATTCCCGTACTACGCCAACTATGAGAAGCTCGTAGGGCGCGAGCTCGAGCTGATCGCGCAGTCTGGATTGCGAATCCGCCGGCATGGCTCATCGTCTTCGCCGTTGTTTCGCGTGCTGTTTGTCGGGAGCGGCCCCCTCGCGATGACGTCTATCATAATCCACAAGGTGCTGCCACAAGCGCACGTCGAGAATCTGGACTTCTGCAAGAAAGCGATCGGACTGAGTGAGCGTGTGGCGGACGCGCTGGGGTTGCTGGGCTCGAATCGCTGTGGATTCTGTCTTGGTGACGGCGCCACGATTCAGTTTCCCGCCTCGACCACGACCGCCACCAAATTCGATCTCATTCTCGTGGCGGCGCTCGCTGGCACCACGGAGCAGGAAAAGCAAGCAATCATCGACAATCTGCGACCCGTTCTTTCTCCAGGCGGTCGGTTCCTCCTTCGCTCCGCGCTCGGGGCCCGAGAGCTTCTTTACCCCGCCGTGCAAATGAACAAGCTGAGCGGGCTGAAAGCGCTCGTGGAATACCACCCGACGGACGATGTCATTAATTCAGTAATTGTTTGTTCTATGATTTAAGCGATAAACATTAAGATTTAATTTTCTGAATTTTGCTCTTTATTCAATTTCCATACTTTTCTGAATGACAATGACAAATACACACAAGGCATGAATGCGTAACAAAGTAACAGTAATTTAAAGGCTTAATCGATGAACGCTGAATGCTGAATATTTAACTCATGCGCGTAATTTCAATTACCTAATGGAGTAATGAATAAATAATCTCTTTGACTCACTTTTTCCTTTTACCGCCACTATCTTTGAATGCCTTTACGGCGAGGCTGACAGGTCGTCTTGGTCCTCGTCATCCTCAAAGTCGAAGGGGTTCCGTTTCCGTTGGCGGTGGCCCATCCCATTGCGGTTGCCAGCAGCGCTGTCGTTCACCGGACTCGGAGTCGGCGTGTATCCGAAGGAGCTGCTTTCATCTGTATGCTGTTCCGTACCAGTGCCCGATCTTGATCCAGACTTCGAGTTCTTTTTCTTCTTCTTCCTTTTGGTCAAGCCCCAGTCTGCCGACTTCTTCCTGCGCTTTCTCTTCTTTTTCGTGCCAGCAGTCGGCGTAGATGTAGTCGTAGTCGTGGCCTTATTTGTCGAAGCCGTGGCTAATGCCGTAGAAGCTGCAAGCGACTGCGTTTCATTAGTCTCAGTTTCAGCGTCTTCCTTGTGTTCCTGCGCTGCAGCTGGCGACGAGGTTGGGCTGCACAGCACGAGTGGTCCATGACGACGTCCTTGACTGAGTCCAGAAAAGAAGTTTTCGAGATCCGGTAGTTTATCAGGCGTCGTGTCCGAGTACAGAAATTGGCGGGTCGAGGCGGTTGAAGAAGACGAAGCGCCAGAGTCGGGTTTTACGGGCGTAAACTGGCGTAGATTCCTCGGAGTTCGTGCAGGCGACGGTGAGAGAATCGAAAGCGGAGCGGAAGATGGACTTGGCTGAACAGGAGTTGTCGGAGTCTGAGGCCCTGCTTGCGCCTTGGCCTGAGCCAGTGTCAACTTTCGCTTAGCAGCCGTGATTTTTGGAGTCCTCTTACTCCTCTTTACAACCAAGTCGATGTCAGCACGAACGTCTGGTGAAAGCGACAGAGGGCGATAGCGTGATTTAACACCAGCTGGCTCAGCTCCTTGGTCGTCGTCATCATCATCGGGTATCATATCGGGTGAAAACAAATCCAGCTTAGGCTTAGGCATGGGCAAGTCCAAAATGTCGGGCGAGGGCGGAACCAATCTGCGTCTGGAAACGGGCACGCCGCTGGTTTGGCCATGCCCACGCGGCGGAGTCGGGCTTGTATTTACAGCCAGTGCGTGTTTCAGCGACGCCATTTGCGCAGCAGACACTGTAACTGCAGCAGCCGCTCGCCGTCGAGGCGTCGGTGTGTTCAGAATCTCACGATTCACGAGCGCATCAATGTCGATGCCCATTCCTGCTGGCGTTGCGCAGTCGCTTGAAGAAGTGGAGGAAAATGAAGCCGTCATTGCGGCCGTGCTTGCGGCTCCTCTCGCCTTTGCTTTGCGAGGCGGTGGAGTGATTTTGGAGATGCTGGCAGGAGTTGTGGTTTTAATTAACTTTTGACCATCGAAAGCTGGAGTCGCTAGAACGAGAGTCGAAGTCGAAGTCGAAGGCGCTGGTGGCGTTAGCGTAGCTTTGGCGTTGGAATTTGCAGCCGATGATGGCGTCGTTTCTGGGACTGGCGACTTTAACGGCAACGGGAGCACCGAGGTTGATTCGGGCGTCTTTTCCTCGCTGTTCTTTTCTTTTTCTTCACTTTCGCGCTTCTCCTTGGCCAACTGACCTGCCTGAACCCTCGTTTTCTTTGGCGTATCTGATCGACTGAGGGCAGGCATTACGAAATGCTTCATCAAGCATGGAGAATTTGGGGGCGACACATCTTTGTCTTCTTTGTCACCGGTCTTTTCAGGCGGTGTGGAGAAAAGCACCAAAGGCGAAGCGTTGGGCCGTTGTCGTTGCAGATGGAAGTATTTAACAGAATCCTCAACTTCTTTCTCCCTCTTCTTGTTTGACTCGTCTCCACATTCTGGGCTTGAACTCCCCAAGATTTCAAAGTCGTCATAGTCCATTTCTATTGTGCGCGTTGAGAGTTCAGCCAGCAGTCCCTTTGAATCCTCGACCGATTCCTTCAAGCGTTCAGCAACCATTTTTTGACCAGAAATTTCCCAAGCCTTTGACTCATTACTTCCGAAAGAATAGAAGGAGACAGGGTCAACTTTCGAGAGACCGCCTCCGCCGCGTCGTCGAGTTCGAGTGCCTCCTGCAACAATTTAGAGCCAATTGAATGCACGAACCGTTAAGAAAGACTGAAGATAGATGTACTCGAACTCACGTTGCGTAACTTGTGGAGATTCCTGAACCACAGTCCTATCCTTCTCCACCGAATTGTCATTCAGTCGTTTTAATCTCTTGCGCTGGGGAGTTGTTGGCGTTGGAGTCGGTTGATCCATTTTTAGGGCAGAAGCCAAAACGTCCCATCGGGAACGAGCTGCTTGGCAAGCAAAGAAAGAATTGAAACTGGATCATTTAAGAAAATTCCACTTTCAGTGGACTGAATAAGAGTTATTCTTATGCTTACCATAGCTCGATTGGCTTTGTCGACTTGGTCCCGCTTTTGCGGTCGACGTCACCGTGTCTTCTGACTCGTCATCGTCCATTTGAAGCTTACGCTTGCTCTTTAACACTCGTGACTGTGATGCTGGTGGTCTGCCTCGTTGTTGAACCGCGGATCGCTTCTTTGCGGATCCAGTTTTGCTGTTGGCGGAAGCAGAAGCTTTTCCGTAGCGCTGAGATGCACTTGCTTGGTTGGCACCAGCACCACGATCCGCAGAGAACGAATTGAATGCGTCGCGCAAATTTCTCTTGACATTGAGTCGGTTCGGAGGACTCGTGGCAGCTTTGTTGATCGGTACAATATCCATCACATCGGGTGGTTTTGGAGCTGGAGGCACATACGCGATGGCTGACACGGATACGGGTTTTCGGCCAGGCTCTGGTAGTGCCAGTAATGGTAACTGTTGAGCCTTTGGCTCATTGTGTATTTTGGATCTCAATCTCGTGCCGTAACCACCCTCAAATTGTGTGAAGGGACCTATTTCCAACCCTTTCGTCTTCCTCTGCTGTTGTCCACCAGCCCTTGCATTTGCGTTCGGCGCCTTTGAATGCACCGTAATTTCGAGTGGTTTTCGCGGATTTTGCATTTTAATGAAACTGGTGTTGGGAGGCCTCCTCTCTTTTTCTTCGATGTTGCCACTCGAATTACTGGAAAGAAAGTGTCAAGAATTATGTGAATTCAAAATATGAGTAATGATTCAAGCGCATTTTTAATTACTTACCGTTTTAGTAATTCCCTTGAAGCTTTCGATGTAGAAGGACGGGCTGACTGTGAGGCTGAGAGTCTGTCTTGATCGAAGTGTGATGAGTTGTTGGCATTACTGCTACCGGGTTTGATTGCTAGCTTTGGTTGATATTCGATTGCCTGCTGCTGCGGTTCCCGTCGCCGGTAGGGCCCGTATCGACCCTTAGCCTTTTGACCCGACATTCCAACACCGAAACCGTGGCCGTAACCGTACTCCTCGATATCGAAACTGTCCACAGAAATTGGAGGATCGCTGGCACCGTCCCTCGACACGCTCTCAAGCTGGTCTCCCGGAGAAAACAAAGAGTCATTGCCCAGCCAATGGCCTACTTTCACGGTTGGGCTAACTTCGGCGACTTGCAGGGCAAGGGATGGAAGATCATCTGGCGTTGGCATTGTGCCTTCTCGGTCTCGCCTGCGTTCTGATCGTCTCCGAGCCTCAAACTCCTTCCTGGGCAGGGGTCCCGACTCAGCCGACAATCTGTGTTTATCCTTCCCAGGTTTCTCTTTCTTCTCGACGAAAGGCACAACGACCATACATTTTTGCCCAGATGCAACCAGGCCCGTCTTCCTGGATTCAGCTCGCAACCCGGCTCCTTCGATCACCGCTTTCAGCATCGTGTACCAAGTCCCGAACTCGAGTGGAATAACGTGCCTCTCCGGTCGCGTTTCGTACTTGGCATGAATCATCTGAAGCATCTTCTGAGTCACTAGCACGCTTTTCCTGTCGGCCTCATCCATTTCATCTTCTCGTTCTTGTCCATTCTTTTCAGCGGCAGAACTCCCTTCTAGCATCAACAAGCTGTTGCTTAAAGCCTGGCTAGGCTGACCAATCTTGGATATGTCGATGAAATTCAATTTTATCTTGAGCTTATCACGAAGCACTTGAAGAAAGGCAGGTGGCAGAAGTGCATCGCGAAGCAATTTCTGATGTAGCGATTTTCCCACTGGAATATGTCCATTTGCGAAGTTGTTAACCTCCCGTTCGTTAGCTGGCAGATGATGCAAAATGTACAAAATATTATTGTATTGAGTAGTCTTCGGTCCGCTCTCATCAATCCACTGAATATCGCTCATGATATTCTTTAACGCATTCGACAAGCACGTAAGTCGATTGCTTTCTTCTGGCAAGTAGTAACTTTCACCATTCGTCAGCATTTTCTTTCTCTTCTTCTCCAGCTTCCTCTTTCCCCGAACGAAGGCATTAAGTTCTTGCTCGAGAATCTGTTCAAAGCTCTCAATTGCTTCCGCATCCAGTGTGCAAAATTTCTTCTGATTGTTCTTCGTTTTAATGACTTCTTGTGAGGAATCAAAGAATTGGTACGACCATTGCACATTGTCAGTCTCCACTTTACCCCTGACTAGCGAAGCCTTGTACAGCCGCTCTAAAATGATTTCCTTTACGCATTGCAAATTCTCGGCGATCTGGTCCTCTCTTGCTTGCTTCAACTCTGAGTCCGGCCATTCTTCGTCTTCGGAGTAGTCCGATTCAGAATCAAGAGCTAACGGCCTCGGTCGTCGCGGAGGCGTTTTGTTGTATGCCTCAAGGGCCGCTGGATACGTACAGTATCGTTGGCCCCGGTCTCGGGATGTGCTGCTTGGACCTGCGGACGATAACGGAACCAAAGCTGTGCTTGGCGTGCTGAACCCTGGAACATGAGCAGTGCTTGACGACACATGACTGCGATCAAATTCAGGAAGCCCGTTGGCCGTTCTTGAATTGTTCAGATTCGTTCGAAGTGTAGTTAAGATGGGGAAAGAGTTGAAATCGATCAAAAAGCCAACTTGCGTCACATCCGTCATCACGCACCTATCAACGCAATTACGCATTACCAAATCACTTATTGATCACTATTTCAAATATGACTAACTATAAAACCTTACCGATGTAAATATTAACGCAGCTGACTTTGTCCTTTTGCTTGTCTGGTCGCTTCCGATCTTCTACGTCAGTGTCAGTCAATTTCAGTTCATCCAAATTTTCAGAATTCTGTACCAGGTAATGAAAGTTAAGTATAAATGAATAAATAAAACGAATGCCAACAGTCGGTGATGACTCAGAATTAATCATTTAAAAAATGCTGCACTCACCTTCGCAGTTACCCACGTTTCACGATCACGTTTCCAGATTCACCAAAGTACTTGATGCAAGATAATCAGTTCACCAACTTTCACACAATTATTCTACATTTTCTCTTCCACACAAACAATTTATCAGTGAATTTACAACGTTACAATTTAGTTATCAGCGCAGACCCTTTTCCTTCCGACCAAGTAAATCGACTGTCGACGTGTGAAATGAAAGTGAGTGAGGACTGCAGCCTTTCCAGCAGTGCCTTTTAACCCTTTAAAAAATACGTATACACGGCCGTCGACTAGAAACACAAAACACGAGCCAGCGAAGCGAAAGAGCGGGCTTTGACACGAAAACTCAACGGAAAACAAAGATTCCGCATGGAATCTCGTCAGATGAGCAACATAAACTCAAGGAAGATCGAGATCTCGAGCTCAACACTTCTGCGCACCCACGGCTCGCTCGTGTACGTACGTCATCGTCCCTGTCCGTCAACCACTCGATAAATCTCAAGCCACAAGATATTTTTTAGACAAATCAGTAGCAATCGAATTACACGATGAGGTGAGTCTTTTCAGGTCCAGTCGAATGGGTGACCACTGCTGATGACCTCAACCAAATGAAGCTGGAGCGAGCGAGACCAAGTCTACTTGCCTTTAATCAATATGATTCAGGTAATTAAATTAAGAATTTGAATTTCATTATTAGATTGTGAAGAAACGATATGTTTATGGTTATGTTATGTGTGCTTAGGGTCCACTAAGAATTTTACGTCGTCACAATCTTGAATCTTGACAAAGGCTCTGATCTGATTAAGGCTGCAACTGGGTACTGGAGACCGAGCACTACACAAATTTAACTCGTTCGGGTTCAGCAGAGGATTTCCCTCTTATTACGGAATCTGGTTCAGTTTTGTCTTTGTGGATCTCAGGAACTCATTAATTTTCGGCAATGCCAATAGCAAGGTAAACTCTTACAAATTATTATTATTGCCTAAGTGTAGACACTATGAAAAACTATTCTCGATGCCCGCAGATTTGGAAGAAAAAACTCAAGAAATTATTGGTCGGAGGCGGCGCCAGAGGAAGACCCACTTCCTAGGAATTGAAGTCGGGCCCGAAAGCTGCTGGCGTCACGGCCATGGTTCACTGCTTGACTCGCTGGGTTGGCACTAATGCAGCTCTAAACTCTGTGGCCAATCAACTTACAAGGCGGCCTATGATTCATGAAAGACGAAGACTACTTCAGATAAGGACTTCAATCTCGGTAGTGGAAAGCATCCTGGTGGCTGGTGCTCCAGCAAGCATCTCATTACCGACTGTGATTCATTCGCATCGTCACATTTCCACAACTTCAAGCACATACTCCGAAGCGTCGCCGCCAAGCGGTTCGGATCAGATAATTCTCTCGAAGCGTGATGGATTTGTAAATATCGCAAAGACGCAGCAATTTCTAAGTCAATTGACGGAGCAGCAGAAACGAGTTCTATTTAATACGCTTAATCTGGAAATTATAAAGCAAAAGTATGAGGATGATTTGGGGCACTACGTGACCAAGTTTGGGAGGCCGACGACTATTCATCATCAAGATCCTACGGGCACGTTTACGACAATCTCGCCAGATTGGCTGCATAAAAAATTAGGTAAGAGTTTCTAAACTGTTGATCTGCCTTTCTGTCTTTCTTAGTTTTATTTCTCTTGGCGCGGGTTATTTTTCTGATTTTTTTGGTGGGTTTGTCCATTGGCTTAAATATTTATTTGCTCTGTTTCTTTTCTGTTTTTCTTTTCTTTTCTCTATCTTTACTATTTTAGACCACTTTTAATATTATTTCTTTCTCCTTTGTCTATCGCTTTCGATTTAGAGCTCTTTGTGTGCTATATTGTACTTACAAATGAACAGGAAAATAAAATTGGAAATTAATTTGATTACAGCGTCCACTGAATTGGAGCCTCCAGTTGTCCAACCTATCTTACCGGGTACCCGAGTTAATTTGGTTACTTCAGCTTAGAAAGAGAATAACGTCTTTAGAAGTGAAAGGAGCTACTGCTCTTAGAAACTTAAAACCTATTAAGAATTTTAATTAACCTACAGCGTTGAAACATTCGAGTTGATATGAAATTCGTTGAAGGTTGAATTGCTGGTAATTGGTTTTTGGCGTTTTGCAGAAGAAAAGCAGCGCCCTCCTTCACTCAGAGATATTTGGGCAGGTAAGTAAACCCGCTGATGCTAACTAACTTATTCGACTTGTTGTCTGTGTCGGTTTTCCAATTCTAATAGTCTATGCTTATTTCTTTAATTCATTGCAGTTGGCCTGAAGAATGCCATTCCTTTCGTTGGTTTCGGATTCCTCGACAATCTCATCATGATCGTAGCTGGTGACTACATTGACACTCGAATTGGAGCAGCGTTCGCAATTTCGACGATGGCAGCCGCCGCGCTGGGGAACACAATTTCCGACGTAGCCGGCCTCGCTTCGGCGTGGTACGTCGAGCGAGTGGCAGAGAAAGTTGGAATCCATCAGCCGGAATTGACGGCCTTCCAGCTGGCCTCCTGGCAAATACGTTGGGTCACAAATTTCGGACGCGCCCTTGGCGTGACGATTGGCTGCTTGCTGGGCATGACTCCGCTCCTTTTCCTGAACACGAAGAGTGATGGCGAGGACGAAGACGAAGATTCTAGTCACAAGAGCAAGGCTAAGACTAAGGCAGGGTAGCTAAAACTAACGTAGATTTAATGTACCCATTTGCCTGTCGTCAATCCAAATGCCATACGCCATATTTTATCCTACTGCGCTCGGGCTCACTCCAATAATTAATTAAGTAATTCCATGATAGAAGAGCTTAGCGTTTTAGCAGCAGCGTAGGCTCGACGATCGAGTCCAGCAATATTTTAGTAACCTTTGATTATGAGATTTTACCTTATGACAATACCAATCAATCAATACAAGAGCGAGCGTCGAGCGTACTTTGAAATGCCTGCTAACTGCTAACCTTAACCTTGTACACTGTGCTGTTACTGTTGACTATTGACCTTGACCTAAACAAAAAGTAAGTATCACTCATTATTCCATTGTTCACTAGTCGTTGTCGTTTGCTGTGCTGTGCTGTATTAATCTTAAGTATTTGAGTGATTTCTTAAGTATTACGTTAGTATTTCTTTGTCCACTTCACAAATGTAATCATGTATGTACTGTACTGTTTTTACTTTTTAGTCATCGTGCACGTCTTAAATAGAAAATAGTAATTTTATTTAGAGAATTTTAAGTTTTGTAGGCTAGAATTTAGAATTGCGCAGTTCGTAAATTCCTACAGTACAGTGTAGTCGGTAGTCTGTCGGAATAAACTCAGTCATGATTTTCTTGTCGATCTGATCGACATTCGTGCTCAGTGTTCAGTGCCCGGCCTTCATGAATTTTCCGGGCATTTTGACGGCGACTGTGGTTGTGACTGCAGAGGACACTGCTGCTGTGGAGGCTGCAGAGTACATTGGTGCTGAGGTTGTGTAGGGCATAGCTGAGGACAAGCACGGTGACAGACGTTTGTAGGTGGCATGCGCGGGCACACGCTGGAGCTGGAGCCCGCCTCACAAGTCTCAGATGCACCTCCGCAGAGCTCCTGCAGATCAGAGAAGGATCGTCTGGAAATTTCACACGCGGCCGCTGAGGCTGGAAGCACAAATGGGCATCGTGCGCGCGTGCTCGTCCCCGGAGTCGTCCCGACCACCATCAGGTCGAATTCTGACGTACGGCGGGCCAGATGCTGAACTTGAGACACAGACACTGGACATCTCTCTCGGTCAAGTTCTTGGCGTGTTTCTCGCATTGCCGCAGTGTACGCCTCCAAGTATGTGTCCAGCTGGGATTTGAGGAGACATAACGCGTCTGGTTGAGGCGCGAAGGTAGCGGCCACGTCGGGTGGAAGGACGACACACGCAGGTGACGAGTCCTCTTGTGGGCTGGAGCTGGAGTCTTCGCAGTACGGTGCGAATGGAGTCGTCGCGTTTTCGCCAAGTAGCAGGTACTGATGCAAATTAGTCGTGCGGGAGCGGGGCGGTGACGTGGGAGCAGCAGACAAGCGTTCATCAGCCAAATTCTTCATCCAATCGTCAGTTCCCTTCTTCTTCCAGTTTTCACTGACGGGTTTGCACTTGTCCATGTGCATTCTCAGGTCGACCAAAGACTTCGACTTTTTGCACTTCAAGGAAAGCGAGCGCTGAGCCTTCTGAATCTGAGGCTTCGACGTCGAAGCTGAAGGGATGCAGCTGGCGCTTTGCTTCAGAGTTGGCAGGTCAAAGCTCAATCCTTTTCGAGCACCGAATTTCGACGGGACAGTATTCTTTGTGGGTGGCGACGGTGAGAATTTGAGTTCGGGAAGATTCGTGGCACTTGATTTTTTTCTAAATGGGTTCTTTCGGTTGGTGTTGGCGCTGCTGGCTGAGAACTTTGACGCAGCTTTGAGTAAGCTTGGGCTTGGTATTCTTCCTGGAACCGCAGACATCAGTTTGGGTTTGGGACTGCTGCTTCTCGGCTTGGAAATGTTGCCGTTGGCACTTGTGGTTGACGGCTTTCGTCCAATTATCCGCTGCTCCTTTGGCAATTTCCACGTGGGCACGATGACTTTGTTGTTCCGGATCAGATTTCCATGGGAGTCGAATGTAAACCGCTTCTCGACGGGTGCCTTCACGCGAGGAATGTCTTTCGATGATATGAGCGAAGCTGTCGGAACCACTTTCCCCTTTTTCGTGATGATTCCGGATGGGAACTCATTTCCGTACGGCGTCACAGACGGTCGTCGCGGTGATGTCCGCACTTTCATCTGTGATAGAGACTTGCGCAACTGTGGCTTCGGCTTCCCCGAGAATGTTCGGTTTCGAATGCTTGTCTTTGACGAGGTTCTTGATAAGGCAAGTTCCGGTTCAACTGCGGTCAACCTCGTTTTGGAAGGCTTCCTTCCTGTGCATGCGCCGAAGCCCGTGCCTTTGTCCTGTATTGTCTTCTTTTTCTGCTGTTGCACGAATTGAGAGCTGGCCTCGTTGTACAGCTTCATGAAGTCGACGATGGACAGCGTTCGAGATGACAAGTTCTTGTTCTTGCTTGGTTTCCGCGGGGGAGCATTTTTATCACTGGCTTCATGTCCTGGTCCTGTTCCTTCTGCAGTCCAGACTTGGCTTAGGGAGCGTGCTGGTGCCCTGCCCAGCGGCGCGATCGCATGCGACGGAGTTGTGGACGGTTTTCGTTCAGGTTTCTCATCGCTGGGCGAAGATGCCGTAGTCTGATCTTTTGCTTTTGGGTCAGGAGTTGTTGAAGGCGTCCGTTTGATACTCGTGCCGCTTCCGCTGCCGCTTGACTTGAGCTTCTGCTTTGCCGGTGGTGACGTCGATGTCGACTCCGGTTTCTTCTCCGAACCTGAGCCACTGCTAACTGTGCCAGGCGAAATACCGGCGGCGCCGGAACTTGGCTGCACAGCGGTTGTGTCGGTACCCGCATTCGGGGCCCCCGAAAGTTCGGTTAGCTCAGCCTGAGCTTCAGCGACTTGGTTCACTGTTTCTGCTGCTATTTTATTGAAGATCGGCGAGTACTCAACTGGGCTCTTGAGACCAGGTTCGACCAGCATTGCAGACGCACTTGCGCCTACAGGTTGGCTCTCAACGGCTCCTGGTTTTCCGGCAACAGACGAGCTCCCTTCGGCATTCGAGCCTCCCGCGTCGGCTCCTGGCTGTGACCCGAGAACAGGAGGACTCGTAGTCGGTTCTGGCCAAGAGACTTCATCATGTGGCTGTGGTCGGCTGAATAGTGTTGGAACAGCAGGCAGACTTTCTCCGGCTGCTGTACTCGGTCGCATTGGTAGCGGTAGAGGTGATAGTTTTCGACCTTCTGCTCCAGCTCGAGCCGCTACTTCTGCTTCTGCTTCTTCAGGCGCTGCTGATGGAGCTATGAATCCTGGAACGTCGCTCGGAACAGAGACGGGGCTTTGAGGAACTGTCGTAATCAAAGTCTGAGCTCTTGGGATCGTTTCTGGCTCCTGCAATGAAGTCGGAGTCCCGGGAGTCGGAAGAGATGAGGACGGGGCTGTGGAAACGTTCTGAAAGTTTGTTGGAACCTGGCTCGGGTTGTACTTGCTGCCATTCATCTCCTGGTCATGGAGCTGATATTGAGTATTTCCACCAGCGTCTGGGCTTGGGCTTGGTCCCGTACGTCCCGTTCCTCCTACAACTGAGACTTGGCTTTGAGAGTGGGCCGGCGTCGGTGCTCTGCCCAGTGGGGCGATCGTTGTGGATGATTGAGGACCTGGGCCAACTGTTCCTGGCGAAATACCATCACCTGAACTTGGACCCTTAGACGTATCTGCATTCGGGGACTTGGGAGGCCCAGCCTTAACTTTAGCCATTGACTTCACTATTCCTGCAGCTATTTTACTGATGATTGGCGAATACTCAACTGGACTCTTGAGATCGGGTTCCGCTGGCTTCGCCGGTGTACCTGCAGCGAAGACTTGTGGATTTTCTGCATCAGGCCGACCAGGCGATGCTGATGCCCCGTCTGCATTCGAGCCTCCTGGCTGTGACCCAGGGACAGGCATTGTAGCTGGTTCGAGCCCGGGTCCAGAAGCTCCTTCTTCAGGTGGTTGGCCCCATCGTTGTGAAACCGGAAGTGAACTTTCTCCTGTTGCTGCACTCGGTCGCATCTGTGCGGGTGCGAGTTTTCGACCTTCTGCCCCTGCTCCTTCAGGCAATGCTGATGGAACCATGAATCCCGTGGATTCCTTTCGGGTAGGAGTAACGTCGCTCAGTGCAGGTGCAAGAGGAGGGCTTTGGGCAGGGACTGTGACTGGGATTTGTGCAGCGGCCGTGGTCGGCGTTTGGACGTTGGCTTGGCTGCTCGGTCTTGGAATTGCTTCCGGCTGCTGTTTGAATGATGCGGCAGCCCGGGAGACCGAAAGAGATGAGGATGCAGGAGCTCCCTGGCCTCTAGCGCTTTCAGTCACTCCTATTCAATTAATTATAAAGTCACTGCTCCTGGACACTAGTGGTCATAGGTTAAAAGAAAATAGAATCATCTGGCTGACCAGCAAACATCGTTGGGGCCGTAATGTCATACTGATTGACGGGCACATTCGGAGCAGACGCAGGGCCAGATGAAGTTGGAGTCGAAGCCCTTGTTTCATTGAATAGTTTGCCACCAACTGAACTGGAAGGAGCCATCAAAGTGGCTATCGCAGTTGGTCGACTTTGTTTTGGCAATTCCTCAGCCTCCGCATTTCCTGCCTGCTGCCACTGCTGCGGCTGTGGACGGGAAGGACCCGCTACACCAATCGACTTCTCTTCAGCTTGTGGCTGTGGTTGAATGCTGGCACTCAGTCCACGTGGCTCCACGTCATGACTTGGACTTAGACGGGTGTAAGCTGGAAGATTTTCCTGTGTCTGAGCACCACCGTATGGAATTACATTGTCGTTGTGCTTCACCGGACCATAACCGAAATTTGCAGCAGGTTTTGAATATTCCGGTGGCAGAGAAGGCACAGACTTCATCTGCGGTTGTGACTGCGGCTGCGCGTACTGGACGTTCGTCAGACCCTGCCTCAGGCTTGGGCTGTACTTGCCCTCATTCATCGCTTGCATGTGGAGCTGATCTTGAGGATTGACCTCCATTGGGAATTTATTAAACGGAGCTTTCTTGAGTGATCCCTGAGGGTTGCCGGCGCCAACGACAGAAGGCAGAGATTGAAACGGTCGAACGGCTGCAACGGGGACGTCGTTTCGACGTCGTTGGTCGTTGCCTGCAAATGGTCCCGTTGGTCCGGCAGCGGCTCCTGTAACTCTTGGACTGCCTCCAGCGACTCTGTCCAATCTCGGTCCCGAAGCATCCTTTTCATTGCTTCCCAGTGCCCCTGGTCCACTGTCACTGAGAATGTTCCTGTTTACGTTGTCACTGGCGCTGGCAGCAGCACCGGTTTGGAAGCCAGGCAAAGGCGGGCAGTTGAAGGCCATCGTGTCATAGTTGTTGTTTGGAAACGACGAGTCGTAGCACGGATTAAAGTGTATTCCTCTACCAGCGCTTGAGTTTGAGTCGGGAATTTCACAGTTTAAGGAGTCGGCAAAGTGTGGGCGTGGAGGCGGAGGTGGCCCAGCGTAGCGACGAATCAGGTCATAACATTCTGGGGAGAGCGGCTCAAATGGTCGGTCGCCAACTGGTCGTTGATTACGACGGGTGTAGGCCACACTGAATAAAGAGAATCACAAGAATAAGTGTCTAAAGCTAGGACATCGTATCGAACCACTGAAATATTGGCACTGACTTTAACTTACTTGGGATCCACGTAGTAGGCCCCAAACTGTGAGTTGCCCATTTGTAACCAGCTTAATCCAGCGTAACTGCACGTCGAATTTTGATACTCTAATACGAAAAGTCCCAATGTTGCGTTTCATGAGTTCAATGCCAGGGGTAGTCAGCGAATCTTGAATTTCGTTTTGCATTTGAAGTAGAAACTCAAAAACGTGAATTGGCATTTTGGCATTCAAAGAAATCCGTTTGACAGAAAAGCTGGCTGAAACTCAGCCGTTTGAAAGAAATCGTCAGAATACACAAACGACACGGCGTGTTTTACGTAGTAACTCCTCTTTAATTGAAATTAATGAAAATGCTGCTTGGGAATTTATTCGCAGTTTATTGCATTGCGCCTTTTGTTACAATTTTGTAGTGATTGTCTATTCGGTCGCATTTATCCCTTATCACTGATTGAGGTCGTATCATTACTTTCCTGCGTATGTGCTACGACACGAGTCTACGAATTTTGTATTACAAGATTACAACGGACGGCTGATCACTGATCGATCACATAAATTTTGAAGGAAATTACACAGAAACACGAACAACTAATAAGTTACAAGCACCCCACGTTTACAATCATCAATCATCCATCAACAGTAGTCCAGAAGCTTATTCTCGCCGTATCTTCGTTTCATATGGATCTTCAGCAGTTTCTTGACTTCTTGATCGACTGTCGCGTCGTTGCGAACAATCGCCGTTAGCAGATGAACGTCAAGGTCGAGGTAAAGGTCAACGTCTCTGTCAATGGAGTTCGCGCCGGAAGCAGCCTCGGGCCGTGGTTCGCATTCGGAATTGGCAGGAGTCGTAGGAGGAAGTGGCGGAGGCAGCTGAGGCTGCTGTAAAGGCAAAGCACAAAAGGAGAAAGTTAGAGGTCAAAGGGCGAAGAAAGACGGGCAAATGTTCATTCGGAACATTCGAGGCATAAGATTCTGCTTCATCTTCATATCAGGGCGGAATCCAGTTTTTTTATCACAGTAGTCACAAAAATCACGTCCATGCGTCAGCGTTCGTCCACTTACACCGAGTTCTTTACCGGGAGCAGCCTCGAAACTTCGAACTGCATTTGCATCACCGCCGCTGCTGCTGCTTCTAGCAGGAATTCGTGGTTCGTCTACCACCAAATACATCCAGTCTTCGAGGTACTCAGGAATGACCGTCTCGACAGCAGGAAATTGGCCGTCAGCAGTTTCCCTGCGAGAAACAGTCCGTAAGTTCCAGATTTCGTCCAATATTACCACTAGCTGAATTGCACGGAGCACGATGGTGGCTTACCTTCGCACGATAACATTCAGATCAATTCCAGCCTCGCTGTCGCCCACGCCCAACTTTCCACGAATCGGTGATGCGGGATTCGAAATTCCTTTAGGCATTAGCAAAGTGTACGCGATTGGGCTTCTGTCGATGTCGATCTCCTCCACAGGCAAAGGCAGTGACGACGACGAGTGGGGCGATTGCATTGGAGACTGACGATGAAATTGATAAATGGCGTGCGTGTCGTTCTCCGATTTGTGGAACCGTACTTTGGTCGGACTGCAGACAATTTCTTCGCCGTTCTCCGCGTCCTCGTCGAGTTCTGACCTCTTTTCTGTTGCAGTGTGTTCTGATACTGACGTTGGTGAAAGTCTTTCGTGGAGCTCTTTAAACTGGACTGATTTTCCAGTGCCAGTAGAGACGCCGGCCGAAGAACGTGCAGGTGCAGGCGTCGTTTCAGGTTCCGCGTCTGTCTGCAATGCGGCAGCTCGGCTGATTTGGCTCATCACATCTTTCAGCTTAATCACATCCCTGGCGGCTGCTTTCAGAATTGATTTCCGCTCCTGCTTCGTCTTCGCCTTGCCGTCGGTGCTCAGCTCGGAGTCGAATTCTACAACGCTTTGCGCAGGCGAAGACTGTGTGAATGCTGACCGCTTTTCCGGGAACTGACAGCTCTTATTGGCACTGTGACAATGTACCAGCGCCTTCTTGGCTGTGGGCCATTTGGGTGATGCTGCTGCTTTTTCCTGTGCCGGAGCAGATTTTGGAGGCGGCACTCCCACACCAACGCGCTTCTTTGTCGCGGCCCCCGTCGCCGTTGATGCCGGTCGCGGTGGTGGTGAGGAAGGATTTGGATCGAACGGCCTTGGCCTGACAATCGGCGTGAGAGGACGTTTCGGCTTGGCAATGCCACTAGCAATGACGCCCTTTCCTTTTGTGGGTGAGGTCGGAGCAGGCTTCTTCTTTGGTGCGTAGTGAATCTGTGGGAAATACGGCGATGAAGGACGAGGACGTGCTTGCTGGAGTCGATGTGGAGAACTCATCAGTCGCTGCAGAGCGGCGCTTGGCTTGGCGGGATTGGTCGTCGTGGTCTTCGTCTTCTCATGTTGCACACGCGCTGCTAGTGAGGGAATAATCGGAAGCTTCACTTGGGCAGAAGTCGCAGCGAGACTCTTAGCATAGGCGGAGACTGGCACCTTCTTTGGCTTTGGCGTTGGGGCCTTTGTCGCAGATTGTGGTCTTTGTGATCTTGTCCCTGGCCCTGGCCAGATCTTTGGTTCGGGAAGGCGAAAGGTCATGCGATCAGTGAACTTGTAAACTCGCTCTGGCGTAGGCTGTTGCTGTTTGGCCGCCGAAGGCGCTTCTGCTTCCCCGCCCTCTCGGCGCATTCTCTCTTCCCGAATTCGGATCACGGCCTGCATGAGTCCTTCGATTATGTTCGGATCTCCTTCGACGACAGCTTTGGGCTTAGGTTTTGTCTTTTTCGCTTGATCTGACAAATCACTCACAGGGCGTTGTTGCGGACCCGGCTGTGGATCGTCCCGAAACCTGCCCGTCGCTGAAGTTCCGGCAGTTCCCGTTCCCAGCGTTGATCGGTCTTTGGCGAAGGTGGTTGCAGCAGCAGAAACTCCGCCATTTGTTGTAGGAGGGGCAGTTGTCGGTCGATGTGCAATGTCAACAAGTTTCACGGCCTGAGCGTCTCCACCACACGCTGCTACAGTTGGTGTCGGTGCGGCTTCGGCAGGGACAGCGACGCCAGCGCCAGCCGAAGGCAGAAGACGCCTTTCCAGAGGGCGCTGCACTTCAGGAAGACCGGCTAAAGCTATCGGTGAGTTTTGTAGCCACTCTTTGACTTTGCTGAACGGGTTGAGAATTCTTGATCCCAACGCAGAAGGCGCAGGAGCAGCGACAGCGGCAGATTTGCTTTTGCTCCGTTTACGGCAAGTTTTAGCGAGTTGGCTCTTCAGCTGGCCTTGAATCAAGCGAGTAAGTTCGCTGACGAGGATTTTAGAGTCTGCCAGAGTTGCCAGAGTTTGGGCTTCAGTGTCGACCCCAACGTCAACGTTAGCATTCTCATTGGCCTGTGCTTGCGTAAGCGCGTGTGGGAGTTCTGTGGAATACGAGGAAGGATACTCTTCTTGCTGAAGATTCAAGCTGAGTATGTTATAGTAATCCAAGTACTCGTCCGTGGACACGAAGGCATCTTTCGTGTGCTGGCTGCTGCAGGTGTGGTCCGTGTTGGCCTCCATGCTCAACGCACTGCCACTGCCATTCGATTCAGAGCTCAGGTTTTGGCTTTCAACTTCAAATTGACGCTGGTTTGCTTTCATTTCTTCTGGTTCTTCTGCCCTTTGTCTTGGGCTTGGGTCGTCCTGGTCCTTGTAGGCCGAGACCACAGCCTCAGCCACAATCTGAGTCTGAGTCTCCGCAGTCTTCGGCCGCACGTAACCGGGCAAAAGTTCCACATTCGTAGAAATTCTAGAAATTTTGCTCTGGATCGTCGCTGACGCCCTGAGTCGATGCCAACGGGAGGCAACAATTTTTGGTTTCGCATGCAGCGTCGGTTGCAGAAGGCGTGGCGCCGATTGGGTTTCCTTGCAGGGAATCCGATTCTTGTTGCGAACCTTGGCGAACATGCGCCGACGTTCCTCGACCTCCTCGTCAGGCTCGCCATCACCATCGCTAAAGTCATCATCATCGTCCGAATCGGACTCGGATTGTGATTCGCCGGATTCCTCGTCGCTCCTATTTTCCGTGTCGGCATCGGTCGCAGTCCCCGTCCCAGTTCCAGAACGGTGGCTGTCACCATCGCCTTCTTCTCCGTCTCCTTGGCCGCTGCTCGTCGCCGTCTCGTAAAGCTCTTCAGTTTCGGAAGAAACGATGACCACCGCCTTGGCCCTTGACCTTGACTGCCTTTCTTGACTTGGCCTTCCGGATTCATCTTCAGCAGGAACCTGCTCAGTCTCGTCTTCTTTCTTGTGAGTCCTTTTCTTCCATGTAATTTCTACATCACAAGACAGAAATTAGCCTCATTTCCCATTGAGAATTAAGAATTACATTTACCTGGGAGGGGAATTGCATGCCTGCTTCTGAAGACTCTCCGAAGACTTACTCCTGCTCTACTTTTGCCTCGCTCCTTGATTTTCATGGACAAATCACAGGCCGACGAGCTTCTACTGGCCATTTGCTTCGGTGGCTGCTTCAACACAACAAATTCATCATCCATCTCTTCGTCCGTCCCCGTACCTGCGCCTTGCCCTTGACGCCTGGAAGACATGGCCCGCCTCCCTGCCGCTCGTCCGAATCCACCCTCTTGATTTTGGTCGATGAATTCCAAGGAAGTCTTTTTGGCTTGTTTTTGCTGACCTCCTGGAACTTCAGCTGCTGGGGCCCCTTCTTGTCTGTGTCTGATACGAAACTTAACGTTGATTGGCGGGAATTTTGTAATTGTGCCCTTGCCCGTGCCTGCAAATTTTCGATACTGATTTGATTCTTCTGTGGAGTCGTTTCCTTTTCTTTCTGCTTCTGCTTCGGCCTTGGCAGGCACCGTCGGAGAATCGATTCGGTTGGAGCCGTCAGACTCGCGTACTTCATCATCATTGTCATTGTCAGGATTGTTTGTGCCGTCGCGTTCTTCCTCGTCGTCACTCGACAGCCTCCGCCGTTGCTTTTGCTGCTGCTGTTCACGTTGTCGTTGCGAAGACGACGAAGGCCAAGGCGCCCAAGGCTCGTCTTGGTCTTGTGTCATGGTATTGTAGGAGTAAGAAGTGCAGAGACTGCAGTGGACGGTTGTTGTTCTTGCGGCTCTTGGCTTGATCCTGCTTGTGCTGCGTACACGGACATGTGGACGGTCAGGACGGGAATTATTTCGCGTTTGCGATTTTGGCTTTGGCATTGCGATTTTAGGAAAACTCATTCGCTCATCATCACGCTCTCGCTCATCCTCGTATTCAGCTTTCAAGAACAACATCAACAATACGTTTGTTGTAAATCAACGATAGCGATAGCGAAGGCGACAGCTGATAATGGAAGGAGCGCAGGCAGGGCAAGGCAAGCACAGGACTGCAATGCAATCAGAGGATTTAAGGCAGGGCAGGAGAAAAGAGGAGGTCAAAGGTTAAATTAGCTAAATAAGATCCAACATTTTATTTGAACGATCATAATCACAATCCACTACCCAAATCCATATTAATACGGATACGATGCGGTGCCATGCTAAATACATAAATTCGGTTTCGTGCGTCTACGATTAGCAATAGTTCGTTCCGATAAAACAATCTGCAAGAATTCTATTCTAATCTACACAATATAGCAGAGAAAGAGAAGAGATACCAGCTTCAAATTAAAATTACAGGCCAGGCCAGGCATGCACATGGCATGGCATTAATTATTAATTACGATTTACCTGCAGTAAAATAAGAGTATTGAGCATTATTTGAGTAGTTCGAGGGCATTGTCATTGTCGGGTTATGAAGATGAAGATCTGCAATTGTACTCGTCGTTGTCGGTGAACGTTGAATGAGTGACGATCTCTTGAACGGGTTGTCGTACGGTCGATTCGGGTCAGGATCTCCGAGCATCGTGGAGAAGGTCGAGAACAGGGAATTCGAATCTGGTAACTGATAAGCAAAAGCAATGGAGAAGGAAATTATTTGTATTTCATGCCTGGTGTTGTTGTTCCTTCCAAATTCAAAACTTACCTTCACTCTTTCTCGGTCCAGCTTCTGCCTTCGCAAACTTGTCACCATTCTATTGTTATCGGTCACCGGCGGTGGTGGCGAAGTAACCGACGGGAATTTAGAATGATCACGCATTGAGTCACGCTCGCGATCGCGTTCGCGTTCCACGAAGCCTCCAAAGCTGTCTTCCACCATTCCCATCGTTGTGCTTATCGTCCCATTAATCCGACCAGTGCTTCTACTCTTGAATTTGATTGGAGAAGCTCCAGTGACATTAAACTGCATTTGCTGCTGCTGTTGCTGATAAGGTACTTGTGAACTAATCGTCGGTTGGCTGGTGACTGTTTTGATTTTGACGGTCGTCGAGTTGGGCTTCGTGTTGTCGATTCTCGTCAAAGACATGTCGTACTGAATGAAATCCAGATTGAGGATTTTTGGCTTGCTCAGCGTAACTGTTGAAGGTCTGAAAGGAAAGGAAAGAGAAAATCTCACTAATTAGGCAAAGGATAATTAACTAAAGAAGTGATAAAAAGAATAATTTTTATTAACCTGTCTTTTCCGCCGTTGTTTCTTTGTACTTGTTGGCTACTCACGAGCTTCGGCAACCGATTTCCACCGCTACCTGACTCTGTCACTTGCATTGGCACAGCATTCGTCCGACCACTGCCACCACCAAGGCTTCCTACTCCTTCGTTGTTTTCAGCACTGAATGGAGTGATAAAGAAGTTATTCATCACCAGTGCGCTAGGTTTACTGCTTCTTGCGCCATTCTTCTTCCTCCCAGTGGGTTGAGGAGTTTCTCCATTGCTGGTGTCTGACGGATCGACTTCGGTCCGCCTCAGTTTCTGCAGGCACTGCCTTTCGTGGATTACAATCGACTTTGACCCGAATTCCCGACCGCAGACGGAGCATTCGACGAACGGAGCTGGTTTCATTATTACTGAGTCACTTTCTTCCTGTAATTGTAACTGCAGCCCATTTAATTTAAGCACTGAACACGAAACACTGAAAGCACTAAAAGCACCACCGAGAAAGCACTGGAAAACATGCTGACGCTTGTTTCGTGCCGTACCGTGTAACTGACATTGACGAGAGGCTCGTATTTCGTGATTAAAACTTAAAGAGCCATAAACTAACCGTATTTACTTGGTCTGGCTTTGGGAATTATAAAAACTTCCTTCATCCTTGAGTACTGACTTGACTTTGACTTGGAGAAATTGGTTTCTGTTGTGCCTTGAATGTTGAATTTTCATTTCCCGAATCGTGAATACGTGAAAGCCAAAGCCAAAGCGAACCGCTTCGATTCGGCGAAAGAAGGAAAATGGCCGTTAATATTTAATGAAGCGACAAACAACAAAAAAAATACTCTGCTGACATTAAACCGAGACCCAAATCGACTTCTTTGCATGGACAAGGTTCGTAATTGCCTTTTTCCTTTCCCGTTTCGCGTTGTACTCTGCCAAAAAATTCGGAAATCGCAATCGCGTGCAACGGACGAGCAGCAAGCAGTGTGACGCAAAATTGAATCAATTCAAGGGCAAAATACAAAATTCAGCACGACAAAGCGACCAAGACCAAATGCAGTAAAATTTTCATGGTAATACTGGAAAATCGGCCTAAATAAACGGTGAATTCCCCAAAATATGGGCACTGCAGTGTGCAGAAGCGAATTTGGGACGGGACGTGGACGAGGATTTATTAGTTTGTTTGATCGAAAATCTGCAAATGAAGAGCCAAGAGGCTAAACTTAAGCAGAAATGCAGGAATGCCTTTGGACGTGGACATATGACACCGCAATGAGTCATAGTCATAGTCAGCCAAGAGACATCGCCATCGTCATCGTCGCCGTGCAGCAGGCCGCATTCGCCATTCGCATTCTATTTGCACCTCACAAAACACAACATAATTTTAGTGTGGACGCGGACGGGAAATCGATCGAATGTGAATCCAGAATTCCGACGTATTAATTTCATCGTTCAGTTCATTATTGATCTACGGATTTTCGCATGCATGCAGTGCAGGTAGATTTGCAGTGTAGATCGATGTCTATCTGTTTGTCTGTGCCATTCCCACATGAATGGGACTTGAACTACATGCGATCCGTTTATGAATTAATGGATTCGCGTATCGCATTTCGGAGCTTCAGCATAAATTGCTCTCGGTATCGCATAATGCGTGACACGACAGACGACAGCACAAGACACACGATGGGACAAGTGACACAGTTAAGACTGGAGTTGAGTACGAATATCAATTACCCGACTACTTTATTGACTACATATTATGACTAAATGGCTAAAGCCTAGAGCTTTACGTCTAACATACACGACTGAATGTTAATGGAACATGAATTGGTGAGAGAATAGCGCATGGTGCACTGAAGAAGAAAGTCTGAAGCTTCTAATTGTTGTTGAGCTTCGTCAAATCCGCGTCGAGCGTTCGCACGATGAAGGGCGTCAGTGTGAAATACGATTTATTATCCTTCGCATGGCTGCTGGACTTTAGCTCGATGTCGTAATTTGTGATGACTAACGCGACGAACATCTTGACCACGTTGAGGACAAGCACCTTCCCTGGGCACTGATGGACTCCGTTACCCCACGTTGTGATGTACTTGCATGTGTGCATTTCCTTGTCAGCTATGTAGCGGTTCGGATTGTACTGGAGCGAGTTTTTGTAGTATTCCGATTCGATCATAAAGAATGTGGCGCATGGCACGACTTCATGCGTGTGCCCGATGAAGTAGCCGCCCAACGTCGAGTGTGGCAGCACTTTCCGCTTGGAGACGAACACGTTTGCGTTCAGGCGTGCGGACTCCATACAGCAAGACTGCAGGAGTTTCGACTGGAGCAGCCCCTTCGTGTTTGTGATCTTGAATCCGTCCACGTACTGCGCACACTCTTCTCGGGCCTTTGCCATCCATTCGGGATTCTCTGCCAAGTCCAGCAGCACATTCCGAAGGAGATTGATTGTGTTCTCTGAGTTCTTGTGAGCAAACAGCAGAATGAGGTTCTTAATGTCAGTTACGCTTAGCTTGCCTCCTGGGAACTCTTGGTCAACCAACAGCCGGACGAGAGTTGAAGTGTCATACGTCGGATCCTCAAAATATTTTTCAATCTCTGGCAGAAATTGTGTGCCCATTTTTCGTGAGTTGATAGCGCTTCGAGCGAGAAATCGCACTCTGTTGTTGATAATCCACGTGGGAAAGATGTACGAGGAGAAGATAATCATTTTGAAGACCGCCTTGAACCGGATAAAATCATTGTAGAGTGACTCAGTCGACGAAACGTTGAAAAGACATTTCGGTGGCGTGGTGACGACGTAGCGTGACAGCTCCATTTCAAGGTCGCGTGTCTTCTCGAGTTGGTGCATCGCCTGCTCCGCGCCTTCTTTGATGATTGGCCCGTACTTGGGATACGAGAGAGCGATGGATCGTCGAACGACTTGGTTGATAGTCGGCCAGTACTCGGCGAGGCGCTCCATGAAAATCAAGTCTAGTTTCATGTCGTCGAGGACTCCGGCCAGCGAGAGCTTCTCGTCCGTTGCATTGTAGAATTCTTCCTGAAGTTCTCGATCGCAGACGTAGATGACTTTGTTGAAGAAAAGGTTCACCTGAAAGATTGGCCCATGGCGCTTGTAGGCGGCCCGGAGGAACTCGACGGGGTCACGAGAAAACTGCCACCAGTGTCCAAGAATGGGCAGACTGCCTTCGACGACCGGCGGACGAGGCAGCGTCCGTTTCGGGGATTTCAAGCTGCGTAAGCGTTTGTACGTCAGAAAACTGAGCAGAAGACTGCCGAAAATGACGAGTTCGAGTAGGAGCT
>WIXG01000583.1:0-36450 GCA_009869945.1 Mesaphorura yosii
GTAGACCCCACGGTGACCCTCCATTTGATATGTGTCCAACGTGATTCACGCCAACTGATGTACACGAGCATATTGCTTTTCCGGTTCCAAACCAACGGTAGAAGCCATGTGAAGCGAAAAATGATGCTTATTGCAAAATATGTCCACTTAAGCCTAAAATCCTGGATTTGAACTTTCCTGACGACGTGCCCAAGGATTCCCGAATTAGAAATTCGCTTTGAAAGAAATCGTTTCGTTGTTTCTCCTGTCATGATGACTAGACTTTGTAGAATAAGCATCAGGAAGGAAATGGACGAGGAAATGAAAATGGGAAGGTTCCAACCAACCTGGCACTTCAAGAAATTTTAAAAACTTAAAAGCATACTCCTGAGAAATTGGTCGAAAAACTTGATACATTGGCAGCCACTTTGCAATACTGAAGCATCCAAAGGAGGAGTCACTAAACAGCCCCCTGTTAAAACAGACAGTTGGTTCCCTTAATGCCAACCGCACATATTGGTGATTATTCCGGCTACCGTTGTCTCAAGAACTCTATAATTTATTTTCAAACGTTAAGCTGTGTAGCTACATGCAATTACAAGCTGCCATTAAACCAAGTGGAGCATAGTAAATTGTGTATGTGAAATCTGACGTTATATTTAATTTAAAACTGAAAAATCACTTAGTTTACCTTAATAATATATTATTGAGTCCAGAAGCGGCTCGTTCAACGAGGTATTGTGAGCGTGGGATTGTAGTTAATTGTATTCTACAAAGCGAGCACATAAAAATGATAGAGAAAGATGAAAACTAAAATAATTTTTCTATCGGTTGAGATAGGATTTAGAAGGACAATGTGGTTTATTGAATTCGTGGTATCATGTCACGTACGCATGACTATTCAGGATGACTTCTTTCCTGTATCACACATTCACGTTTTTGTAGCATGCCGCGACTGTTTGCCCTAATAATTTTTTGGCATAAAATGCTGCTTTTTCGCAGACTTTTGGTTGTAAAAATTTTCAGAGCTACATTTCGTTCAAAATGTTGGCGAATTCTTGTTCAGCATTAAAAGTTGCCAAATTTGGACATACGATATGGAATGGAGAGTTACAAACCTCAACAGAAAGATGGATAACGTCATTGTCGTTTGTCCTAATAAATATTGTGACAAATGTACATTTGTAGACTTATCATTCTTTCAAATGTTCAAAAGCCCCGAAAAATCTGATTGATGCTCGCACCGGTCGATTGAAACTTCAGAATTCACATAACAATGATTGATAACATCAGTCATATTGAAATGTGATAAAAAAAACTTAATCTGCCGTAAAAATAATAGTTTGGTATCAATTGTTACCAGCCCATAAAAAGGCCTCGGCATCCACTTGTAACATATGACACCAGTACAAGTATAATGTAGATTATTTTCCTGGTAACTTTCGATGCCAGTCTCTGACAATGTTGCGGGCAAAAATTTCCGATCTCCTCTTTAATCTGTCATTTTACTTTTGGGTTACTCTATATAACAAGTGAGCCAGTTCTGTTCTAACATCCTAAAAGAGTGGATTCAATTTAAAGGATCTTATCAGAAATTTTTTGCCAGTTTTGTGATCAGGTCACAAGAACCAAAGACATGGACTAAGGCCCAACTATAGTCCGATGTATGTCCGCGATAGCTAATTTTAAAGCCCAGAGTTTACAGATTCCCATTTTGGACCCAATTGGGTCTCGAGAGATCATCACGAACCGGTATTTGCCGAAGTTTGCAAAATGGGGAAAGAATTGATCATGGCCCATTTTTCGAAGTGTATCAGACGAGCCCATTTAAATAGTCCGCAACAAGAGACCTGTAGTAAACCTTCATAGAAGAAAATCCCACGTCACCCCGACCTCTGACTCTTTCACATGTGAGAGGTATAGTCGGTCAAAGTCGAGGCCCCCGATTTCTAACTTCCAGACCAGAGCGTGTCTACCAACGAATCCTTGTGGGATTATAGCTCTCGAGTAGGGGTAAAAATCCCAGCATAGCCCAACTCAAAATTCGCTTGTAAAAGGCTGCCATCGTTCTCAGATGTTTCCGACTTTGAACTTTGCCCTCGCATAACTCGGGCTTGGGATCGAATTTCAGGCCCTCTCTTTTGGGCTGTGTTTCATGCTAGTAGGGCTACACAATGAGGTACCACAGGTCTTCGACACACCTCACAGGAAAAAGTCGAAAAAATAAAATAAAATAAAAAGGTTCATGAATTTTTGTAACAAGCTGCCCATCGAATTTTTCAACAAGTGTCGGTTACTTTAGGTTCACTAGGGCCTAAGCTTTCCAAAAATATACAACTTTTCAGTCTACTCGGAGTGGCCCCCAAAAGGACCATTTTCTGGCTCGATCCTTTATGAACCAAGACTTAGAGTATGCAGTATGAAGTCAAATAAGTTCATTTCTAAGCAAATAATTCGCGGCGGTCTAAACTCCTGTTAACTTATGTTTAAAAGTGAACATAAACCATACATTTCCAGTTTAATCCAGTTTTAGTATTTCGGAACTGTAAGAATAAAGTTACGATTGCAGTGCCGTGCTAACTGGAAAATACCCAGCCAATTGGGATGTGAGTCGCTGTTTTGTAGGCAATGGTTGACTGCCTAATGAGTTATGCCCGAATTCGATCTGCAATTCGATGAATTTGGAAGAATCCTCTCGAATTTGTAATAACCAGAAAGAACAAAGACATTTACTGAGCTCCAGCCAAGGCAGGCGGCCAGGTGGAGGTTTGAGATTCAAGTTTCTCCACTCCACTGCTTGCCAATTCCCGAAATTTTGCCCTCCCGTGCCTCTTTCACGATGAAGATGAAGTTGTGCAATCTGCTGACCCTCGACATTGAAGCGTATGTGCAGGTGATAGCTTTGGGGTTCGTGGTCGTGACTCTTTTAATAATGTGCACAGTTCTGTAAGTCTTCCTTTGGCGCATGCTTTGCTACCGTCATTAGATTAATGATCAACAATTCTTTTTTATGCTCAGGATCTGCGTGTCTGGAATTGGCTCATTTCTTATATCACTCCTCTGCGTTTATTTAGCTGTTCCATTTCTCGTGCACTTCAGTTCTTCAATTCAGCGCCACATTATCTTCATGCATCGATGTAAGTCATAGTCAAGTGAAAACAAAAACTCAAAGTGGGTTTAAGTACACAGCTTGACTTGCTTGAGATTGAAATTAAAATATGGATTTGGTGTTCAGTTTACTGGCGATGGGGTGGCTCTGCCTGCTTTCACCCCGACAGGCATGGAATCAAAGGCGGTCGAAACTTGTACCTCGAGGACTCTTCCGGTATTCGGCTTGGACTCTGGTAAAATTACTTTCATACACTGTGCGAAAGTGTCGGTGAATTGATTCCCTTCACTCCTTAGGCACATCCTCCCAGAAAACCTCATTCCGAGATATGCGGAAAACCGCCATCAGGAATGGAACAACGCTCTGTCGGCAGGAAACCCAATCGTACTGTACTTTCATGGGAATATGGGCTCGAGGGCGACTGGCCACCGTTTGGAGCTCTACAAAATCCTGCAGCGGCTGAATTACCACGTCGTCTCTTTCGACTACTCTGGATTCAGTGACTCCGGGGGAGCAATTGGTGTGAGTGCACCCTCAAAGTCGTCTACTTTGGCTGATGGAGTGTTGATGTATGATTGGGTGGCGAATCTTGCTCGGGGACGAGCTCCCATTCTGTTTTGGGGTCATTCTTTGGGGTCTGGGTAAGTAAAGCCTGGGATAAGCTATTGTTTTTCACTTGAACTGTATTTGCAATTTATTCTGGACTTGCGATTCCAGTGTTTCCAGCCTCGTGCTTGCCAAATTAGCAACTGAGGCTGACGTGGCCCAGCTGCCAGTGTCCGGATTGATCCTTGAAGCGCCCTTCACGTCTTTACGAGATGTGATATTAAGTCATCCGGTCACGAGGGTAAGTTTTCTGATTTCCAGTTCAGGTAGACGTGTATCGAATAACGTTTCCTTTCTTGTATTTACAGCTGTACTCATTCTGGCCCCACTACGAGTGGCTCTTCACTGCCAAACTCACCGCTCACGATTTCGACTACGATTGTGGTAAATGCCTTTCATCAGTCTGCCGTGTGGCGAGAATTCCGATACAAATCCTGCACTCGATCAACGATCCCGTGATTCCTTATCACATTTGTAAGAAGTTGGTCGGCAGGCTTCAGGAGGTGCGTGGGGCAGAAGTTGCAGCAGAATCAGAGCGAGAGCAGAGCCAAAGATTAGACGCGGAGGCGAGGATCCGCTTGGAGAAATTCGACGAGTTCAGCGCGACCTTCGCCCACGCATTCATCTGCAGATCACGAAAACTACCTATGATCGTCTCGAGCTTTGTGGGCTCGTGTGCGTAGTAATGAGAAGGATTAGACAGGGAAAATTCTTTATTCAGCTGTGATAAGATTTGGAAAATGATTCCATTCGCATTCCAGCGTCAAGCGATTTCATACCGTAATTGGCCTTGGGCCTGAATGTGATATTTCGAAGGCTCTGAATTAACTTACGGCATGCATAGTAAGGCGACAAACTTAGAATTGAAATATATCTCACTACCCGGAGACCTTTATTACCCGGAATTCGATTCGCACCTTGAGCTACCAGCTTTCTGGTGATCACAAGTACTCTACTGTCCTTCCGTATTTGTTTGTACATCCTGTCCTTGGATTCAAAAGGTTTGGGATGGACTGATTAGCACTGCAGAGCTTGCACGCTTACCCGTTTTCTTACTTCATTTGTATATCTTTCGACATTCATCATCTCTTGCTAAACCCAATCCAGGAGCTAAATCGAGAGTACGGGTAGCAGTTCAAGTTCACAGCGTCAGAATTACTTGAACGAGATGTATTTTCAATTGTTCATTCTGGTGGGGACAGTTTTTTGTATTATACCATCTCCACCGGGACTTCTATGCATATTATCGCTACTAGAAGCTGGATTGGCCACCATGCTGCTAAGTTACCTAAGTACGACCATGTTGGGTTACACTTGATCATTTGTTTTGATTTGTATTGGTTTGAATATCTTTTCGTAAGTAGTGCACTTTTATTTCATTCGTACATCATCCCAATCTCCATTACGCCAACCCTTTTTGAGTATTCCCTGGCCACTCATCAGTGGGAGAAGACCGCGACGAGAAAAAAGTGGATTCGTGCTATGGTCCGAAGGTTTCAACTCTTACACACTATCTTAAGCACTGATGTCATATCCTCAGCAAGAATTTGTTGGATCATCTTGTTGATGGATCTATGCATAACTCTGCTTTTCTTAACCGAATCGACGGATCACCACCATTCCATATTCAGGACCGCGATTCTTGTGATGCCAGTATAAGCTGTCCATGACTGAAGATTTCTGATCTCCATCTTATTTAGTGTTAAACCAATCGCAAACATTAATGACCTGTCATTGGAATACTGGCGCGAATTTAAAACAGCTAGGTATAAGTACACGAAATATGATCGTGCATTCATCAAATGTTGTGCACCAATGAAACTACCTCAAATTTGGATTGGTCTAAATTTAGATAGGAAAACATTTCTGTACATTTGTAAAGATTTCATGCTAAATCTTCTCGTATCTATATTATTTGAGTCGTGACCAAATTGGACCAAGTCTAGGCCGAGAACAGCGGCAACTTCCTAGTGGGCAAATCCGCAACCTGGTCAGACGCGTGGATCGCGAATACCCTGGACAGATTCGAGGGCACCATCGGCGGCAGCGTGCTCGACGGGTATCCAAACCTGAAGAAGTACAAGGCAGCGTTCTTCGCCATTCCCAGCGTGAAGGCGTACGTCGACAAGCGCCCAGCTTCATAATTATCATAATTACTTCTAATGATCATGACAGAGGTCGGAGATTGAATAAATTGAGTACTTTATCAAGTACTCATGGCGAACAGGCTCACAGGTGTTCATGCGCTGATTGCTGATAAGGCATGCTTTCATTCGAGAGAAAAGAATTATTTGGCACCAATCTCCAACTCCAGATACGAAATTTCGTTCCTGTACCCAAAAACGTCATCGTAGCTCCCGAATCCACCGATAATGTAAATCCGGCCCAATTTCGGCACGTGGACACAAGCAGAGTCGTACACGAGCGGCCAACCAGGGACTGGAACAACCTCTGTGTCCTCCGTCGCCGGGTCGAACCGCATGAGGGCATCCAGGGTCAATATGTAGGCGTACCCGTCGGCGTGCACGGCACAAGCATGAAACACGTCTCGCAGAAGCTCTGTCGCCAGTTTGGTCGCTCTCCCCGTGGTAGGGTCGAATCGCATGATGTCTCGGCGCGATCCTCCTGCTCCGGGGTCACCACCGAAGATGTACTCGATCCCACCGGGAGCCCTGACCGCGGAGGCTGCCCAGCGGGGCTCGGGCAGGTTTCCGACGTGGTAAATTTGGTTGGTTCGGGAGTCATACCGGAGAACGAGGTCCAAAACCGAGGTTCCGTTGTTACCGCCAAACATGTACGCCACTTCGGTCCCAGGGTGCCACGTCAGCGCCACGTCCCCGGTGCCAATCGGGAGGCTGTTGATCTGTGTATAGTTCCGGTGGCGAGTAGAGTAGCTGTACACGGCGGGGGTGTATCCGGTCGTGAACCCGCCAAAGTAGACAATATCCTCCCCGTGCATGATCGCCGTACCAAACCGGATCCCCATGAATGTCCCGATCACCTCGACGGTGTCGGTGTCCAGCGAGTACTTCAGCACCGTGTCCTGCCAGGATCCATTGTAGCCCCCGATCATGTAAATGGAGTCTTGCCCGTCGTACACGGCGGCATGTTCCACCATTGCTGCCGGAAGCCGCGCGTTGGTGACCACAAAGTCCAGATCTTGGCCATCGGAAGTTGTGACCCAACTCAGAATTGCGAAGAGAAGAATTGCGGAACTTTTCGGACATAAATCCATGATAGAGTTACAATTTATGAATTAGGGATCGTGTATGCAAGTATTAAAAATTTATACTTGCAATACTTGAAAAATTTGCAAACCAGTTGAAAGTGAGATTACTTTTATCATGTTGGCCAGGTGTGCTGCTATTTTGCTGGTGTAGTAATCATCAGAATTTAATCAGATTCAGGTTTAAGTTGCACCTGGGGACCACATTCTTGCATGCGAGCTCTAAGGGGTCGACTTATCACGCGTGTGAGATAAATCCGTCAGGCAATGGATCAAGTGGGCAATTGCACTTGACATTTGGTTCTGTGACCAGTCCGTCCATTGGACACACTCATTGGGCGCATGGGGTTTGTCCTACACGTGACCGAGGTAGGCCAAGGCTTTTAGTGGCACAAGTCCATGACGTAATTTCGTAAATAGAAGGGGGTGGCTCCTTCGCACGCGTACAGGGCAACAATATGATCGAATTGTTTGAGATCTGACCCAAGGTGGGAGCTGAAAACAGTGTCTCCACAAGGGCCTCTGCCGGTAGCCACATTCCCACCAGGCCCCGGCGTTGTCAGAACGAAACTATCGGCTGTGCAGTGAGTGGCAACTGCTCTCCGATTTGGGAGAGGAGAGTGTTGCGACAGGCGTTGTTGACTTGGCTACCGTGAAATGTGCTGGAAAGAAAGAAGAAGGAACAGGAAGAAGTGTGTGTATTTACGTTCACTTTTTGTTCCAGGTCGTGCTGTGGTACCAGGACCATTTTTGCCATTAATGCAATAAATGCCAATTTAGAAACGAAGAGGAATACCAAAAATTAACTGTTTATTCTCAAACTATTAGAATATTAGATTAGTGTACAATCCCATTCATAACAGACACTATTCACTTAACACATGGTACAGGTTACACGAGTGCTGGTCACAAATAAAATATCCATCGTTTAAATTAGTGTGCTGCATATTGACACTCTTTAACCTTTGTCAGCCATAAATATTTTAAATTATTAAATCATTTGATTCTCACTCGTAATTCGTAAATGCTTCATAAACGTAATTCATAATTTGTATTTATGTATTTTCCCTAGCTAAATAGACACTATTTTCTACAATCTTCGATAGAGCTCTTCCTGCATTCTAATTTCCTGCCAAAATTATTTAAATTACTAACTTTACTAATAGTAAATCTATTACATTACGGCTAAGAAGGTTGTTGGGTTATTACAGACACGTTTCTGCTTGTGATTCCATTCCATTGAAAGAGTAACGATTCAACAATGCCCAGAATGCTGGCTTGATTACAAATTACAAAGCTATACAAGCATACAGGAATGGAACACGCGGTTGTACTTTCTTGGATCCTCAATTTTTCTTGTCATAAGCACACAACATAAGAAAAAGAATTGATTTCTATAAACTGTTATAAATTTAACCTACTAAATGTCAACTCCATCATTTAGCTCTAAGAAATGATTTTCTCTCTATTTGTCAAGGTATAATTGTAATTTAAAGAGTCTACACACAACAAAAACTGGCAGCAGCATAAAATTCAAATTCAACGACGACAACCCAAGCAGTTTGACCTCAACGGCAATGATTTTAATCCACCGACTTGCGTCCCCGCTTCGCAGCTCCGCCCTCCTGCTCCGAGTCCAGAACGATGGTGGCAATGTTGTCCCAGGTCGCACCATCCGACTTCTTCAAGTCCTTCTGCGGGCCAAACATAAACGCAGACACCTGTTCAATGTGAGTATGGAGCCAGGTGGCGGGGGGACTTACCTGAGCGATCTTCTTGCACTTGACCTCGATGGGAATATTCTTACGGTGAGCCCGGAAGAAGGCAGCCTTCAGTTGCTCATCGTTGGCCGTCTGCATGTCGTGCAGCTTCATCTGCGCCAGAATCTCCACGTTCTCCCTGTAGAGCACCGTCTGAATGTGTGTGGTGCCGTCCTCGAACGTGACCTGTGGGTTTGATGATTGCTGTATTGAATTGAGTGTGAGAAGGAGATTTAAAGAACTCACGTAAAGCCGTGGAAACAGATTGTAGCTCTCGTTCTCGTGCTTCTCCTTGCAGACGTACTTTTTGCCCTTCCCCTTCAGCTGGACTTTCTTGGCACACCACGTTCCCCCCACCTTTGTCGGGCATCCCTCGTAGAACAAATCGCTCTTGTTGTTGAAGTGAATCGTCTTGACGACAGCAGCCGGACTCAGAAACCCGAAAGTCGTTGCCCGTGACGCGCCTTTCTGCTTCGTTTCTACTTCCTGAAATGTCATCGGTTTGGACTTCGGGGCCGCAGCCGCACCACGCTTGAGACCGTCCTTTGGTTTGAATGGAGAGCCGGCAGGGATCTTGGCCACGAACCCACCTGCACTCGCGGCGGCTGAAGTGGACGCTGACGGCGTGGGGCCGGGTGATGGTCTCGGAGCCAACTTAGGCTGAGCTGCAGCTGGTTTGCCGGTTGGGGTTCCGGCTGGCTTCGGGGCGGGTGGAGGCGGAGTCGGGCCTCCTAAAACGCCGCCACGAGCGATAGATGCCAAGATTTGTGCCACTTGAATAGTAATTGAGTTTTACTTTAATTGGCAGGCTTAATTTAATTTAATTCAAGCAAGAAAGTGTCTTACATCCAGGTGGTGGTGGTGGCATTGGCGGCAATGGAACTGAAGGCTTCTTGACCGGCGGTTTTTGTGCCAGCGCCCGCTTTCCTCCTTCAGGCGGATTCGCCTTCTTGGTTGTCTTGGCTGGAGTGGCGCCCGCCGGTGGAGGAGCTGCAAATGCAAAAAGATTTCGTTAGACATCTTGTATTTTGGTAGGGCAGGGAAGATTTACGTTTGCCCTTGCCGATTCCCGTCGCTCCGGTCGCATTGAAGAACGAGAATCCAGGAACCAACGGAGTCGTCTTTGGTGCAAGCTTCGGAGTGGCCGATGTCTTCTTCTTGCCAGCAGCAGCGTTTGGAGTCTGCGGTCCACCGACCGGGCTCTTTGGTTTCTTCATGGCGGTTCCAAGCTTTGGTTTGGCAGCTCCTGGTTTCGATGGTCCAGCATTTCCTGAATCCGCAATAAATGATTTAATTAAGATTCACGATTAAATTGTACTAACGGTGGACGAAGTAAAATTCAACTCGATTTACCTTCAGCTTCCTTCTTGAGTGTTTTCGCAAACGATTTCTGTCCCTCGCAGTTCTTGATTCCTTCGAGGAATGCATCGAAGGCTCCTGGAGTGTTGCTGGAACCAAAAATTAGAATATTTAATGCAAATGCAGGTGATAAGAGAAGACGTGCCGGTATTTTAGCCTTAGAACGCCCACAAAGCTTGAAAGAGAACTGATTGGCCAAAGATAGTACCCAAAATAGCCAACATTACAACCAAGACAGAGAATTAAAGTATCAAAACCTACGCAGGACACTTTAAATGTGATTCCGGTGCTAATTCAGCCCGCCAGCGACGCAAATATCCGGTATTTACGTCGTAGTGGGTTACTGGGTCATACACATGGCAAGAAGCTGAGCGCGCTTTTCCTCTACATGTGTTCTTGGCTAGCCTGCCTCTCTCACAATGCACGTAAGCTCCGAGCGCCGATTCCTAACTTAATCACTAAACCTTATCAGAATTGTCCAACTCACCACTCATCGAGAAACTCGAGCAGTGCATCCATCCGCGCATTGTTGGCCGCCTTCGAGTCGCTAATATTTCCCCCCAGATTCTTAAACTCCTTATGCTTCTCGAGGCTGAGGACCCGCTTCGCGATGAGTGGAGCTGATACGATAAAGTAATCGCAGAGCTTCATAATCTTGACTCTGTTTGAGAGCAGAGTCTCTTTCGTCTTGGAATTCATCGTGGCTGGTGGTCACTGGTCACTTTCACTTGTCCACTTCACTGGAAACTGGATTCAACTGACGAAATTGGATCGTGAGTCCGAGCAATAGCAGTACGTGTATAAGAGATCCCTCCAACTGACTAACCAACGTACCAACGTACTAAGCAGCAAGTAGGCAAAAGCATAGGAAGAGTAACGCGTAGAAACAGAAAAAAGTGAAGCCACCACTCAGAACGCTCAGAGTCAGTGCAGAGTTTCGTTGTTGAGTACGTTGCAGTTGCAGGGAGACGGATGGGGCATGCAGAGTGGCGAAATACACTCTCCGTACATATGTTGGATGTAGAGAGCGAGTACACGAGGAGGCTAGGCGGGCTTCCACACTCGGCAGCATTAGAGACGGACGGAGTTGGACTGTGTTTCGAGGCGTAATGTGGTCGGGTCGCGCGCTCACTCTTCTTGGGCCCATAACCCAGGCAATGTTTGCATTGTGCTGATGGACCTTGAGCCAAGCCTGCCTCAGCCACGGCAAAGCACAGTATTACCATTACGTCAGATACGAGCTGTACAACGGCGTGTATTGCGGGTCGAGTACAGAGCTCGCATAGGCTTGTGCATACGCTTCCCAATGTATTGCCCGACCTGCCAGCGCAATTACGTCAGCACGTCTTTATTGCATGGGCCTGTGCATGGGACGCAGTACAGAAGCAGGATAGAGCCAGAGCACTGCTGCTTACACGCCACCATGGTACGTGTACATGAAGAGCGTAAGCGAAGGGCGGGCCGATCGAGAATCGCTGCTTTCAACGGCCACTGTGAACGCTTCTTCTGCCTGTGTGCTAAACTTGCGTGTAAAGAATAAAAGAGAATCCCCAGCAATAGAAATACGCCAGAACGACAAGTGGGGATCGAATTCTTCACTTGGGCACTGTATGGGCGCTGTACAGCCGTGCCATAGGCGAGTGTACACTGACGTGACTGTATATGCTTTATAGAGGCGAGATGGCTGGCTGAAATACAGAATCAGAATCTAGGTCGTCGTGAAGCAATGCTGATTCCTGGGCTGTGTACGATTGTCATATAACCAGGCCATCAAATGAGCGTGTTCACAGGCATAGGCAGTTTGCATCATAAAGCCCATCTCCATCAACGGCAACCTGTGAAATGAAGCTCAAACTCAAGCTTCTTCAGCGTACGCGTACGTACGCATTGGCTTTAGCTTCCCTTCTTCAGGTGAATGTAAATCGTAAATGCTCGCAAGCATGAAGGCAGTCGATTGGTAAGCCCATAATTGCTGCTGTTGCTTTCAACTGTTCAGATTCACGGAATACGCTGAGAATGCGTGCAATGTGTAAAAGCATAAAGGTAAAGGGTTAAGTTAAACTAAGCGACGGCGACGACGACGACTCGACGATGATAATGGGCAATAGGCAGTAAGCAGTGGGTTTGGGCTTGGATTCAGTTTACGAGCTCGTAACATGGAAACCGTCAAGAGCTTGAAGTTTGCCAGTTTATTCATTCCTACCGTTCGTATTGCTGTAATGGTATAACTGGTAAACTGGTCGAGAATTCATGTTGTTGAAAGCGTTACTCTTCTGTTGATGTCGAGATTCGATACTCGTATTAAGTGATTCGAGTAAAGTGAACATATGCTGACTCACAATACATACGGTCTTGTGGACTGTATGCTGCTGTTTTACTGTACGTTTTTATGACCACCACGGACGCTAACGAAATAGTGAATAACGAAATGCGATGCGTTATGGGAAAATCCATGAAAGATGAAAGCCATGCAGATGCGAGTTACGAGCCGAGATGATGAGTAATTCTAATTCTTAGTGCTGTAGTCTACTCTTTACAACGGTAATTACGGAATGGCTTACGCTTCACGAGACGCATAAATATTTGTGAGATCTTCATCTTCTTCGTCTCCTTGCCTTTCAATACAATCATTCTGTGATTTTGCACTTCTACGATTCGCTATTGCTTTTCCATTGCGCGATTTCTTCCACGTTCTCTGCAGATTTTGGCCTGGCATTTTGGCTTGGCTGCTTCATAAAAGGAATGAAATCTCAACTTTCTCGCCTGCGAACCTCAAAACTCGTAGCACCGCACCGTACTAAAATGGGATAAAGAGCAGGGATAAAATGCTGGTTCAGTAAAAGCAAGAGTTCGCGAGGTAAAGATTTTACGATCGCTGAGGTTTAAGACAAGCTTAGACTCAAGAAGACTTGATTTTTTATTGAATTGTTTTCGTTTTCGAATTCGGAGCGAGCAAAATCGAGTAAATAAAATCGGCAAATCGCGCGTGCAATAAAATGCAAGTGCTTAAAAGTTCTGAAACTAAAATTAGAGTGGCATGGCGCTAATCCGCAATTCCGGTAAGAAGTAGCGGAATTCAGACGGTGGCCTGGACGACGGCGACGTACGAATTTGCGTACTGCTGCTTGAAGTGCTCCCTCCCGACCCCGACGAGGAGCAGGTGAAATAAAAACTGTATAGCAAACTTCCCGAGCACGTCGTACCCGTACTGCTCATACTTGAATGGGATGGACCAGCAAAAGTGGACAAGCGAAGTCATTGTCAGGGCGAGGACGGTCCAGAGCCAGAGCGTGAAGAGGGGCCGGGAGGCTTTTAGCACGACGTTCGACACGAGCCAGAGTCCAAGCAGGATTTCGATGGCGAACCAGACGCAAGGCGCGTACCCACCGACGACGGATTCTTCGCCGTCGAGCAGCAGCGGGCCCCACTGCGGGAAGTATTTGTATGCGGGGTGATGTGTGAGCCAGAAATACAGGGCGAAGACGGCCACGTCCTGGATAAGAAGGCGAAACTCTTTGATTTTAAGTTCATCACACTGCTGGAGCTTACTTACAATCTGAATCAGCCCAGCCACCACGACGAGCACGCGGAAGGGCATCGGGCGTCCTGGACAGCGGATGTATACTTGCGAGGCTCCGCCAGCGTCGCCGTCGTCGACGGCGGTGGGCGGCTGTCGGCGAGTGCGAGGTGATGCTGACCTTCGAGACGATGGCGCATTCAGATTGTGGTTCACGTCTTCGGCTCCGGTGTGGTCGAAAATCGGGTGGCGGTAGTAATTCAGTGGACGCAGCTCGAAGCTGCTGCAGCTGGCGGTGTTGGAACCGGCTCCGGTGCCGGGTTTGGATTTGTTGTCCTTCATTCTTACATTTGTGGGTAAAATTTCATGTCACTCAGCGGGATGTGTAATTCGGTGGGAATTAGCAACTGGAAAGATTTTGGGTGCAGGACACTAAAAGTGGAGTTGCCAGTCGTCAAGCTTCGAAGACGGGAAACTGAAATGTGAGGCCGCCCGGTGGCTCAGCAAAAGAGAAACTTGTGAATGTAAGTGTGAACTGAGCTCGACTGGCCTGGAGAAAGGCAGAATTATGAATAGTCACATCAGGATTTGGGTCACTCGTACAAAGGTGAGAGCCCTTAAGGCGAAGAAGACAAAATCCTCTCGCATGCATGCAGCACTGAGAAATGCAAATGAGTTGATAAATGGCAAATGACTCGATTCTTTATTCAATGCACCGCAGTCACCGCCGCTTCATTCTGATTCTCAGCGTCCCTTACAACCGTCTCAATCTTGATGATGGGCAACGTGAGAACGCCAAGCGTGAGTATGAAAAGCGGTACGTAAATGATCGTGATGAGAAAGGGGAAGAGTGTGATGAGCAGCTTGGACACTTCAGACTTGGTGAGTCCGCCGAGTTCGTCCAGGCGCTCCCAGTTCAGGTGCGTGATGGCGAAGAGGGGCGGGAGGGCGTTTGCAGGGTCTGCGGGAGATTTGAAAGTTAATCGGCGTTGATTAAGCTTGAAGCTGTGGCTGGAAAGGATTTTCTTACCGGTCTCGATTGGCGTCAGGATAATCGTGTGATTTCCACCGGCCCCGTTTGTGCTTGTGTGATTTCCCGTGTGAATCACAGTCGCTCCTGGAGGCAGGTTCTGGAGGACGTTCTCTGGTTCCATGGGCAGCCGAAGGGTGGTTTGCTCCTCACGCTCAGGAGTTGCTAATGCAGATTCTTGCCTCCGAATGGGAATGGCCAGTCCAGGCGGCGAAAGGGAATTGAATCCTTCAGGGTACACAAAATAAGGCGACGAAGGTGGAGTCACTGTGGCTCCGCCTTTCCGGTAGTGTTGACGTTGACCAGCGTCGCGCTCGGGCTTTCGATCGAATTGCGGCTCCCACAAGGAGCTCCACTCCTCGAGCCCCGGTCGATTGGTGTGGGCGCCGATATCGGTCAATTGTCTTTGCTGCTGCTCGAGACCGGCTTGTCGAGGGCGACCCTGACTTTGACTCCAAGGCACGTGATTCCGAATTGGTCTCCATCCATGCTCAGAGTGCATGGCTCTGGAAAATGGCCATCCTCCTACAATCAAAGTTACTGTAATCAATAACACGAATTGAGGATAGGAATTAGATCCCATTTGACTAGATAAGAGGAGCCCACGTTAAGTTCGCACTCAACTTTGAGAGCTGAGCAATCAATGGCGTAAGTAAAATAATATCACTCCGCAGCAGGTGATTAGAAAATAGGTTAAGATATTCAGTGCTAATTGGGTAACAGTTACATTTCTTCATTCTGCTCAACTTGATAATCCATTAAACTACTTTGCAATTTCACTACTCACCCATCAAATCACGTTATCCGTCATTGGCACGGGGCACAATCCGCCCGCTTCTCCGATCCACATAAAAGCTGTCTGGGAGCAGATCGTCAGCCTCCAGCTGCAGGAGCATCTGCAGTAAGGCAATAAGAATTTTACCCACGGTTCGTTTAATTCAACGATGCTGCCTGACCTCCTAATAACTCACCTGAAGGAAGACCGCTACGTAGAATGTGAACCAGCACCACACCATCGCGAGGACGAGGCGGAGGACGACGGAGGAGGGCTCTGGTCCCGAACCCGGGCCTGAAGAGTGCCTAATCAGCCATTGAGCAAATGCGTAGGTTCTTCGAGGGTCCATCCACTCCCAATGCTCCTGGTCCATGATGCAATATGTAATTAACTAGTCGTGATCGCGAATTAGCAATTAGCACAAATATCACAGACGAAATCAATGAAAATGAACACTTTGGGCTCGGCCATCCAGCCAGCTGGTTTATAACGGCACTTTGAAGCATATACACAATGGATTTCACATGATTCGTTTGAATCTTTGAATCTCGCATCTCGCTCAACTTCACAAAGAAATAAGGAAAACCGTTCACGGATGAAACGTGCAATCACAAAGTTTATTGAACACACCATTGAAATTGCTTATCTTAATTATTAGTTTCAACTACCCGTACACCTCCAGCTCGTGAATCGAGTACCCAAATTCCGTCGCCCTCCCGAACGCGTACACCTTCACGTATCTCGCCGTGGGAGGAAACATGTCCAGCCGAATCGTGTCCAGACCCCCGTCTCCGCCATAGTTCTCGTATACCGTCGTCCAGTATTCGACTTCGTCGTCCAGTGCCACCTGAACCTGATACATCCGAGCGTACGCCGCCTCCCAGTAAATACGAACTTGACGTATACTGCGTGGCTCGCCGAGGTCGACGTAAATCCACTGCTCGTCGGCGTAGGCGCTGCTCCATCGAGTGGAACGACTTCCGTCCACCGCCAGCTCGGGTTCATGGCCAGGCTCGTCCACGCTTGAGGATCGGATGGGTCGGCCTAACGCCAAATTCGGGGCTCCCCCGAGGTCAATATCGCCTTGGCTGAACACTCGCGAGTTGTAGTATGTCGCCTGCACACTCGCGTCCGTGTTGAAGGCGGGATCCTTCAGGTACTCGGCCCATACCATGAACCAGCTCCAACGGGGTTGCCGAGACAGCAGTTCGGGGTCAGGCACCGAGCCCACCTCCGCCAGCGAAATCGGCCTTCCTTCTGCGACCTCCAACATTCGATTATAATCGTAGTCGCTTGGGTAGCGGCCCACCCACATGTCCAGCGAGGCGACGTCGACGGTCTCGCCCCGCGGGAAGTACTCGCCAATTGCTCCCATCTGCACGTCCTTCACGTTCCACGTCCAGACGAGGTTCTGGAGCCCGGCCACGCCCACCATGTACTCGTACGTGAGCTCGTAGAGGCGGCGGGAGCCCTGCGGGCCGGGTCTGCCTCCCCACCAACTCCAGCCTTCGTTGATCTCGTGAATGGGGCGCCAGATGGCGATCACACCCGCGTTGTCCAGCTGCCTCAGGAAGGGGACGATTGTGTCCACCCGCCGCTTCCACGCCGCGTTGAGCGTCCCGCTTTCATTGACGAGGTCCTCCCATTCCCAGTCTTGCAGATGACTCAGAATCCCATCGCTGTCCCAGTCACACGTCTCGCCGGTGGTCGGAGGACACACGTGCCATGTAAGAGCGACGAGGGAGCCAGCGTCCCACTGCCGGATGGCTTCGTCAATCATCGTCTGCCGACTTCGGACGTCGTCCGGGAGGAACAGAAAGTCGCCGCCCCAGAGCCCCGGGAGTTTGCCGGTGATGTCGTGGACGACGCGGGTCCATTTCGTGGGATCGGAGTTTGGCTCGCGGTTGTGCTGGCCGGAGACGGTGTGGGAGCCGGAGATGGAATGCAGGTAGGCGATGAGGTCGATGCGTGAGAGGAGTCGGGGGCGCAGTTGTTGGCTAGTGGAAGGGTGGCTCCCACGAGTCGCAAAGACGCAGAGCGCCAACAGAATGATCTGCGGTAACAATTTCATAGTTGCAGCGACTAATTTTATCGATCGCTCATCTGATCGGTTTGTTATTCTCGTTCATGGACGACAAGTACTTTGTGCCTGGAGAGTTGGAATTTGGCACTTGAGTTCAGCGAGGCTGATAAGCACTCTCCACTTTATACTTTATTGACAGCATTCACGCGTAAGGGAATGCTCAGAGAATTGCATGATGGATGACACTTTCAACTTTCAACAACTTTCAGCTGCAGCGCCATCTGAACTGCTCTGCATGAGACAATAACCGAGCGTACATTAATCCGGTTTAATTCGTTGTATGAATGTTTACAATTTTCTCCAAATTGCAGGAAGATGGAGGCAGCCTCTGTTGACAATGACACTTGAACGCGTGTGGTGCAGGCAGGGAAGGCGTTGCATTCCGAACCGTAAAGGAGCGGACTTCGTTCATTTGCCACAAGTTGTCTGTTCGATTTTCTAACGCGAAAAAGCGAAAATCATCCAGAGTTCCAGGAACCCAATCCTTTTGCGGGTCAGCGCCAGTGTTTCCAGTTCAGAATGAAGTCGTACTTTATTTCTATCGCGAGCTTTCTTCTCTTGGCTTTGGCAGCAGCCGCTTCGGCCCCGCAGTCGGAAGGTAATCGTGAGTCTCATCCGGACTGTGTTAACGAAGCTGAGATTTTCACTTTGATTTTAATTGTCTGATTCTTGCTAATTTTTTATTTCCTACATGCAAGAATCCACTCCGAACCTCCTGCATACATGGAATAGAATACAATGACAGGAATAAATGATTGAAGTGTATCCAAGGAGTAAAACACTAACACATTCTGGGGCTTCATGTCTGCGATTTTCGCATACACACATTTTGCCTTCTGTTTGGCACTGTTCAACAATAAGCAAACTCATTTTCCTTGCTTGCCAGTAAACCAAGTCTTTATTCTTTATCTCGATCTGCTAAATACATAAATACCCCAGGAACGACCGACAGACGCTGCACTTGGCCGGTCTTTCTACTGTGTGCTTGCTCAGTAATATGTTTGCTCAGATCGGACGGGCTGAAAAATTCCTCTTGGCACAATGCGTCTTAAATTCCTCGGTTCGTGCTGGACCGCGACGTTGTCAAAAAGATCTGATCGCAGAAAGTGCAGGACAATTCTCTTGTCTTCGGACCAATGTGAATCAATCTTGCGCTTTGAGGCGGATTTAGTATAAATGCGCGATCACAGTGCATAATACTCCTGCGTTCATCGAAGCATGTCAACTGCTCTCGTATATGGATTGGGAAAACATGATGTTGTCTAATAAGTGCATGGGCACAAAAGTCTTCCAGAAATCTGCGGCTGGCCAAGTTGACTTATCTCGGTTTTGAGTGTAACTTAATGGATGATTAAAGCAATATGGTGTCCTCCATTTTGAACCTATAAAGCATTTGCAGCATAGTCATTCAACATTTTTCCTTCTTAGTGTGATATAGACATATGTAACAAAGTCTAGTAAAGAAACATGGGAAACTTAAAGTTTAAATTTTAAATATTTCAGATTAATTGATGGTCCAACGCGACAATGTCTCATGATTACGTATTACTTCTTCTGTCCGAATCTCCCAAGAAAACTAAGATTGACCACCGGTTCTCAGAAATACAGCTCTTTAAAGAAACGCCAATGCAATCTAACATGAAGGTAAACTTTGAAGTTAAATTACAGAGCGAATCGGAACTAAAACCCCAAAAATGTCACCTATTCTATTCCCCGTTATCGCCTCTCTTAGAATGGTCCATTTAAACTAAAATTGATAACTAATTTGATTGGCCACAGTTGAACATACACCTTATTAATGCAATGAAATGGGGGAGAAAATGTTTCGGTACCCCAATTTTGACTCTAACATTTGTATTCATAACTACAAGGATTGGGCTTGGTGGTACTTCTGGAAATAACAGGACGGTGTCCTGTTCTTTTAACTCTGTCTGCAGGTATAATGCAAATTTCCTCTGCCAATCTACAGACCCATTGTATGGACAGGTATGACCATAATACCTACAATACCAATGCAATTTTTCAACACTTGAAGTATTTAGAGTATTGGCTTGGTGCACGAGACCACTCAGCACGGGCTAGCTTCACGTGGGAAGAAGGTGGACAAGTTTCTGCACTTCAAGGGTTCCGCACTTACCTTAGAATGGATAGATATGAATACAATACATGCCTCCTGCGTCCAACGTCGTTCGGGCGAGTTCGTCTGCTGCACTCTGCCCGAGGACGGGGGCGCCACTGCCGTTGCACGTGCCCGAAGATTGCAAGCGAATCGGGATGAATTCTATGCATTGTAGCTGCGTGCTTTTTGAAATCGGCAAACGCCACAGGCAAGTCGCTATTTCAAGCATGACTCACTTTAATTTATTTGATGATTTCATACATGATCACCGCTGCTGATTCAGTGCAAGAGTTGAATTAATTCTGTAAATTCGTGAGTTTGGAATTTTTAGGCTGATTAGCATGCACAGGCAGGCGGCGGCGCAGGTTTTTGCTTGTGCACGCGAGGTCGAGACCTGTGAGTAAATCGCAAATTGGGGCCAAAAATAAACAAAGTTCATTGACGTTATCGCCGCCGCTGGCTCTTGGAAGTTGGCGACCTCCGATTACGCGAGAAACACGCACCCGATTTACTCCGTGTCGGTTGTCTGGCCAAGAAAGTGAGGGCAACAATTTTAATAAATAATTCAGTTTAGTTATTTCGCCGCACGAATGTTTATGCTCGCTTGCTCCTTCATTAGCCTGCGCAAATGCAATTAGAATCGGCGCTCGGCGCTCGGGTCCTACAATTGTACCACGCCAACATAAAAAGACCGCACGCTGGCCATTTCTCCATAGTTGTCTCCTCGTTTCGTTTTTAAACATCCGGCAAGCCACCGGAGTCGAAGAACCGTATCACAGAATCGCATCCAGAAGATGCAGAAAGGAAGCACGAAAATGAAGCACACCACAATTTTTGTAGCAAGTCTCCTTCTCCTGGCGGTCGCGTTCGTGAATGGAGCGCCACAGTCGGAAGGTAACGTTTAATTTAACAGCACTGTAACTTTTGAATAAAGATTTTTTTTAAATCCGTGAACCCCTGTTTTTCAATGCAGACCCACCGCCACCCTGCACAATCGTCTGCCCGACGTACTGCATTCCGGGGCCGACGGGCGTACGCGAGTGCTGCTCTCTGCAGGAGGACGCGAAGGGCCACTGCTACTGCAAATGTCCTCCGCCTCCACCGCCCGTGCCGGCCATGTAGGTCAAAAAGGAAAGCGTCACTTATTTATAATTTAAAAGGTCATAACGGTACCATTCCGGTACCGTAAGTTAGCTGGTTTATTCCAGATTTAGTTTAAAATTGCTTGCTGTAAACTCCCTGGCTCTGGAGTACAAATATTGGGCCAAAAACAAAATAAATCATCAGTTTGAACTAACTTGATCAAAACACCACATTCACTACAGGCCACCGCCGCCTAATTTCCAGGGCGCGCCGGTTCACCAATATGAAAGGGCTTATGGCTTCCAATTTTTAATAGAATTGTGAAATAAACAATAAGGCTGAGGCGAATAGCCCCCATTCCTCGGAGCTAATGTTTTGCTAATTAATTCATTGAATTAATTACTGAATTTCAATAAGTGAATATTGAAGTGTGCACTCTTAGAATTCCGAAATTAAAACCCAGGTTCCCTTCTTTAAAACTCCAGATACTCCCCCTTGAGAGAGAGCAGCAGATTAATCGTATTGACAACGACGAAATCCAAACAATGTGGAGTCACTTCCCTCCTGAACTCAAACACATTCCCATGGATCCGGATCGCGATCGGGCGGACCGCGCGCCATCGCCCCACTTGAACTTGATTTCTCATCCTCCTGTAGGCTTCCAAAACACCACCGCTAAGACTGTGAACCCTCGTCATCTTCTCCACCGCCCTGCCCATAATGACAAAGTAAAAGGCCCCAATGAACACGCAGAAGACTGCGACGTAGTACGAGCCGAGTTTCTTTAAGGTTTTGATCACCGCCGCGACGAGGAGCATCGTCGCCAGTGACATGAACACCACACAGGAGGTGAGGCAGACGTCGATGAACGCTACGTGGGCGGTCGTGTTGAGGATTGTGAGGGAGTTGTAGGCGAGCCAGTGCTTCTCCTCAAGGCGGCGGTCTCTCAGCATTGATCGCAAGCAGAGTCGTGCAATAATTCCGTACTTGTCCAGGGCGGCAATGTTGAGAATCAGCCCGGCTGCTGAATTTATATTCTGGAAGGCTTCCAGCACAACGAGCGCAAGCACTTGCCAGGAATTATCGGTGTCCAGTGTCGGGAATTGAGTGAGAAGGTTCTCCGGGTTGAAAATCGGGACGATGAGCATTCCGAATGAGACGAGGCACATAAAGCGGGTGGCGAGGAGGACGAGGAAGGCAGTTGTGCGGGTGTCGCTGCGGGCGGTCCCGTCGGCTGCTGAGAGCGGATTTAATTAAGCAGGGGTTTAACGGAAAATTCACTGCACGATGAACAACTCACCCTTCATCCGTTTTTCCATCTCCAGCGTCCTATTCATTACTGAAATAATGCTCTCAAACCTCACCAAATTATTCCCGATAAACAAGTACATCAGTATAGAAATAGTCAGCACATAAAGATGGAGTCCAGCTTGGAGATGAGTCAGCTCATTCCAGACTAAGAAAAAGTACGCCGTCTTGAAGGCCCTGTAACAAAAGTCTACGCAGATATTTAAATACCATAGCCACTTGTTTCTTGTTGTCATGTAGATTGAGTTGCCGGTCGAATCCAATGTGAATGGCATGCTCTTGACTATGTTCCCGTACGCCAGCGCCATTCGCAGGGGGCTTTCGCTTGAACTTCGGTGGAGTTGCCAGAAATATGCGGTGAATTTTCTTAAGAGTCGGGTCATGGCGATTTTGAAGGGTTCGAAGGGATCTTGATGGAGAACGACTCGACGCAACGCAAGAAATGTATGTTAACGAATAGCTAATGGAATTGATTGGAGTACTTGGAAAATGACGCTTCTGTCATTTGGCAAAACCGGAGAACCGAACAAATACTGCATTTTTAATCCATTCCTGAGTGCTCGACGTTTTTAGATATGGCAATGAATTAAAACTCGGGTCACGGGCGTAGCGTGAGCGGATTTAATCGATAGAATAATAGGATCAGCTTAAATAAAAAAAACGACAAGCCACACCGGCAGATCAAGAAATTAAGAAACGGCCTGATAACAAATTGAATTTTAATCATTCAAATGGAGCGATGAACGATAAGCGCGATGGATTCTTGAAGAATTTAATTCACTCAACATCGTCTGTGCTATCTTGAAATTAGCGCCGAAATTGGAAGTTAGAATCAAAGATATTGCTTGCGATTGCACTCTCTCAGAGCGAACGAATCAGATCATAATTCTACAGTAAAAAATTGAAGCAGGCCGGAGTCAATTCTGAATTCAAGAACATTGCCATGAACGCTTGCTTATACTTGAAATTAACGCGGCACCTCGCTCACGGGCCTTCTTCCTTGAGTTTGAATTGTTGCCAAGGGCAATTACTACGTAAAAGACAATGTACAAATCATTCACAAGCCTGATTAAATACTCGTGCTCAAAGTTGAGCCGGACCACGAAGCTGCTACTCTTCAAAAACACAAAATCTTTAAGAAAGCACTCCGAAATGATAGCTCGTGGGGTCGTAGAGGATGAATTTGGCGGAAAAGACACAGAATCCAGCTCAAAACTGGCCCACGAGCATATTCAACCGTGCAGCAGTTGCCCCGCCGAAGTTCAGTCCCGCACCCGCCCCGTACCGAGTTCAGGAGCAGGACAAAGGAATGAAGGCCGGCAGGCTCCAAATAGCTCAACCGACCTGAACTTTAATACAAAGCTCGAGAAGGAGATCCAGACAATACACGACCGGGTTGAGGAGAGACCTCGTCGAGCGAGTGTGATGTCTAAATCAGCCGCCTTTCTTGTCGACGAGCTACGAACACTTCCACCGCTGGTCGACCTCCTTCGGACCACAAACGTGGATTTGATTCGGAATGTGATTTTGAAATCTTGTTAGTCGACGTCGGTTCTTCACTCTTGATTTTTTACACTAACTACTCTTTTGCAGCTCGTGAGAACCCACCAGGAGCTGAACCGACTTAGGTCTTTGTTGACTCACCGTGATCGGTTGCCCAATCGTAGCATTACGAATCTGAGGCTTACCGACGACCCCCACCTAAAATGCACAATCACAAGCTCGATTCCCCTCATACCGGAGCACGACCTGCATGTGGAGTCCTGCTTCAATCTGGGGAAGTCCACCGCCACGTGTCTACTGGAGCCGCCGCTACTAAACGCTAAACTCCCGTCGCAAATACTTGAAGACGTGTTCGGCATGAAGGAAGTGACCGTGTCCACCGCCACCGCGAGCACTGTTCCTTTGACGGAAATTTTCCGAGACGAAGCCAGAACCGAAAGCAGCAGCAACTCCGCCTCACTCCCACTCGACCCCATCGAAACCCTCCCCGTCAACGAACGAACGATGAAGCACACGCTGCTTTACATCAACCCAAAGACGTACATGTGCTTTGAACAATCTGAAACGGACCTCGAGCTCCAGCGTCTCTTCACGCGCATTCCACCTGTTTCCCACACTTTGCACTTGCAACCACGGAGAGAGGAAGGATCCTCCGTCCCCCGGATCGACTCTTTTTACGGGACGAAGGACCTGCGAAGATTCGGCCACGCCTCATACTTCATTCCGGACCTCAGTGCGAGCGAGCGAAAAGTAGTTGGATGGCGCCGGTCGTTCCGCCTCGGGAGACGCAAGTATAGGAGCAGCCTGTTTCGTAGCACGACGGACCCGTGCTCAGTGACGTTCTGCGAGTGGGTTGGCGGCACGCAGGCGAGAGTCGAGAGTTTGTCCTCCTGCAACAGTCTGGACAATCAGGAGTCAGCCAGGCGAGGCCCCCGCATCTTCCCCCTCATTCGGAGTCGGTTTTGCAGGCGCGAGCCACTGCTCGACGGGGATTCGAAAGACTCTATGCAGTTTCATCGCCGTCAACAAGCTCAACTCCGACGCAATCAAGTTTATAGACACCGCCTGCAAAAAGCGTTAAATTGCATCCTCCCCTGCTGGTGGGAGCCACCTTCTCCAATCGAAGCCGCCTCCGACAATTGGCAGCAACCAGCGAGGCGGACAGTTCGGCAAAGGATTCTCCGCCTCGCTTTCGGCTGGTGCATTCCGCGAGAGGAGGGCACTTCGGCTCACGACATTGCCATTTCGGTGGAGGGAAGCGGGGAATTTCGTCGACCACCGCCTTTGCTCGTCCCGGTAACACCAGGACCTAAACTAGGGCATCATTGGTTTTTGCCTGGGCCACAAGCGACTGAAGGGGCCGAGTCAACGTCCCTCCTCAGCCCACAACGCCTTCATCCATTCGCTAATCTCGACAACAAGAACAATAATGCAATCATGGACAAGTTCAACATTGATTAATTGCCGAATAAATTCCAAGTTACGCTCAAGTGCAAAGTACACTTTTAACACTTGAGTGACTGATTACCGTGAAAACAAGCTGGGCTGAGGGATTTTGTAGTGTAGGCGTGTTGTTGACGTGCAATAAATTGCAATTAGGTCATTGTTTTTTCAGATTACTTTGTCCGGCTATTTTAGAACCGATGAGCTCAGCAGGCACTTGACCCTTGAATCTGTCTAGTGCAGAATTTAAGCCCGTGCCAGCTCCCATTTAAGCTCGCACAAAGCACTCAATTCAAGCCAATTCATTCCAACTCGCGATCCACGATGGCGTATTTTCGCTCCTTCCTGCTAGCAATTGTTGCCCTGCAATTCGCAGCCACCACCGCTGCTGCGCTGTCTGACGCTGTCCAATCTACCGAGCCGATCCTCATCAGACACGAGAGGACGGGGGAGGTGTTCGCCAAGTCGTACTACTACAACCCGGCCGAGAATGGACTTGTAAGCGAGCGACGCCCATGAAATGAAGGCTCTTGTGAGTAATTTGTGCTCTCCTCCACCTTTCAGTCCAACTGGTACGACTCGATGCAATGGTGCCAGGGGCGAGGCTACGAACCGGCTAGGATCGACAGCGCCGCCGAGAACCAAATCGTGGCCAACACGCTGAACCAGCAGTTTTGTGAGTCAGCCAGGCATTCTTGTGGTTTTTCACACCTTTGAGAACCGTAGAATCTCATCTCCACCCATTTCTCTACAGCCTCCTCGCGAGTCTTCTGGCTGGGCGCCTCCGACTGGGGTCAGGAGGGCCAGTTCTACTGGCTCCGGACGGGGCAGCGTTTCACGTACCATAATTTCGTGCCCGGCTACCCGAACGGAGGGCCCGACGAGTCGTGTGCGTACGTGTGGGGCGATGGGAACTGGTACGATCAGTACTGCACCGTGGCGGAAGTGAGGCCGCTCTGCCAGGTCGTGACGCGGGTGAAGGGTGGGTCCATTGTGGAGTAGACTTTATGCTAGTAGTGGTAATTAATGGGCATGATGAAATAAAAAGTGTATGTGACAACCGCGACGACACGGCTCTTAGAAGGCAGTAGCAGCCTGAAAGGGAACGAGTCTTTGACTTACGATTCCCTCGAAATTCCTTCCCTCTCATACTTTTTAGCGAAACTCTTTCTACTCGAAAAGCGAAAAATACTTGACAGCATGCGAGTGAATCCCAATCATGTCAAGTGCCTCATTGAAATCCAGACTTGTGCAGTGTAAGCAGCAAATCCACCGGCCGAAGTGGCTGTTTAGATTTTGTGATTGCTGCACGTGAAATAAAATTGGCATGAGAGCCTTGCTTTGAGTCCCGGCCCGTGTGCAAATCGTCCTGCTGACCTTCATTTAGGTTAAAACACGCGATTCGTGACAAATACTCGAGAAAATCACAGCTGACAGCTAGACAATCGAGAATTGCTCACTCTCAATGGGGATTCAGTCACCTTGTCACGCATTAATCAGCAATCAGCGCCATTGTCCTCTGCTCTCAGTGCTCATCCCCACCATTCCACTCCAGCATTCGTTACACATTGCACTCCAGCATTCCATTTCCTGCCTTCCATCGTCCTCTCCTTTCGACTTGAATCCGCCGCGATGCAAAAACCCGCATCACGAATCGCACTATCACTCGGCCTTCTCGTCCTGGCCCACCTCACCCCACCGTCCCTCACACTCTCCGTCCGCAAGATATTCCACTCCGACTCGCCGCTTCCGCTCAGCCAGGCGGTGCAGGTGGACGAGCTGCTGTACGTGAGCGGGACGCTCGGAACGGGACTGGACGGGACTCTCGTGCCGGGGATCGTCGGTCAGTCACGGCAGGCGTTGGACAACATTGGTCGAATTCTGGAGGCAGCGGGGAGCTCTTTTCGGAGCGGTGAGTTACTCTTGCATTGTTTCTCTGTGTTTATCGCACGAGACAAATGAGATTGGTAATCTTTTGTACTGCAGTGGTCAAGGTGAACGTGCTGCTGAGCGACATGGCTAATTACGACTACATGAACGTCGTGTACGCTGAGTGTAAGCCGGTTGCCAGCTATTTTAAAGGAAAATTTGCCCCTTGATTTAAAGTGCCTTCAATTTTGCAGACTTCCGCGAGAAATTCCCGGCCCGGTTCGCGTACCAGGTCGCGAGGCTTCCCATGGACGCTCTAATCGAGATCGACGCCGTGGCCATCGTCGGTGAAGTGGTCGATATTGATTGAGAGATTCCTTGCATTAAGAGTCATTAAATCATTAATAAAAACATTAGTGCAAATTATTCTGGGCCACGGCCTTCATTTCTCCCCGTTCCCAAGGGAAAGGTGGCGGCGGAGTCTCGAGTTTCGCGCTCTTCGACTCCTCGCCTCACTCTGGCGGCCTCTCCTTCACTTCCTTCGCGCTTCGTCTCCACTCTCCAGTTTTCACGATTGTCGAATCTTCTCTTCAGGAGCCGTCACTTTAGTGACAACTGCTGCCTTCCCTTGTGCTTGTGCTGCTGCCACAAGTCATAAATTGGCCGTCAAGCTCACCAGCAGCGATGGGAAATCGTCGACTCCCTCCGTCTCGCCTGGCCAGCCCCAAGTTCCTACTGGCCGCCGTTCTCTTTCTGATTGCCGGACTCACCGACTGCAGCGGGCAGCAGAGCTAAAAGTGGCTGAATTGGCTGATGTGCTGAGTGCCCGAGGTGGACGAAAAGGTGAGGCTATTCTCGGTCCAACTCGGCGCGCCCTTCCCAATCTTTACTGTGCCCTACAGCACTGTGTCCCCTTCTCGTTGAGTCCAGCCCACCGCCTCCTGCGACAACTGAAGAAAGAGCTTCAGCGCCGATCCAGCCAGTGCATTGATGAGAAACTGACACTGGAGGAGGCGAGGATTCGTCTGTATAGACTGAGTCAACAAGTGAGTTGCGCCGCCACGCTCCAAAACATTCTACTGTGACATTCATTCTCTGACACAGAAAAAAGCGACGGTTTAACCACGTTGTAGCTAAATTGATTACGGGCAAGATGACGAGTACAAGATTGCCAACGACATTTAGATTTCTCCTGGGCAGATTCAATACTACAAAATATCACCAAACTACTTTTACAGCTACAAAGACCTTCGACTACGCGTAAGCGATCAAATAACACTAAGCCTTTTGAAAGTGCCGTTGCTTATTAATACCGATCTTTCCCAACAGTTTACGAGCGACAAGGCCCTAGTCCGAATCTGCTACTCCCGTTCTCAACTGAACGAGAATAATCACATGTGGATTACTATGAGACAACGGGCTCGTGTCAGACACCAAGCGGTTCTGTGAAGGCTGACATTGAACTGGCTTGGGATAAACCGTGCAACAAACAAAAACGTTCCGGCTGTGCTCCAATTACATCTCCGTCACACCAACGGTAGTCAATTCAGGCAGGGCAGGAGGAGTTGACTGTGAAGAGCATGGGTGTGAGTCACCGGATCAGATTCGTGTGACGTGGTCACAGAGAGGACACATCTTGAGAATGTAATAGACAAAGTCTGGAATTAGATCCGTAATTAAATGCATTTAATATTTGGCGATACCCTTGGCAGAAGCTTCGCCCTCATCCGCCAGTACCCCCTGACCAGTTTGGTTTCTCCAATTGAGGGCTTTTTCATAAACTCTCTTCTTTCGGACTTTATTTTGCAGCTTGCTCACTGTTACTCGAACCAACTCAGCGTCGGTGATCATTTGTAATCCTTCTTAATAAGAGCGAATGGTCACTCTGTCCGTGATAGAAATAAAGCCCACCCTCTTTCTTTCTTGGGTTTTTTCCACGGAGTGGAAAAGTAAAGCTTAAGTTCCTAAGAACATATTTACATTTATAACTGATCACCTAATTAGAAATTCTGACTCTGAAATCACTTGCCTATAATTCGCCACCCTCATTTAATCCAAAATCACGGTCTCTTCTGCAGATGTCCATTTCTTATTATCTTCAATTTTTCTCCGCTTTTTAACTGGAGGCTGGCCACTTGACATGCTTAATTATTATTGATTTAACTAATTGAGTAGGACTCTCGCACCTGAGTACCTGACTAAGTTTATCAAGGTTGAAAGAGCTGATGAAGCCGGAAAATATCTGAAACTACTATGATCTTGTTATTTGAAAAAAGTAGCCCCTTGGCATGTTTTAAAGTAATAAGGTTTGTTATCTACACCAGTCAATTAGAAGCCGCGAATATGCCATCATTTTATTATTCCTTGTAAAAGTACGAAAATAAGATAACAACTGGTTCCCTTCTGGGACTCGCTAATTAGTTTTGTAGTTGTTACAAATACATGTTACTCAATAAATCTGATAAACTGTTATTTTAATATCACGCTTTGCACGATTTTGGTGTCATTTTGTACGGCACCAATTCACCAACACTTGAAATTGAAACAAGCGTCTGCCTCTTATCTCGACGAGCCTCGTGCACTTTTGAAGGTTTCATTTTTCAGCTGAGACTCTTTGCCTAAAGACGTGTCCACGATGAAGTTGGCTGAATTCGTCTACCATCTCGCGTCCACCTTAATTCAACTCTACGCAGAGCAATATTTGAATGAAGATTTCGCACGTGCGTTAACTGAATCGCAAAATGAGTTAAACGTTCCTTCAATCAAGACTTACGACTTCATCGTTGGTAAGCCTATACTTTATCATGTACTCAAAGTACGCGATTCGCATTTCGTATTTTTCGCACACCTTACGTGGTTATTTTTTAAAGTTGGAGGCGGCACGGCCGGCTGCGTGGTCGCTGGACGACTTTCAGAGCATTTCAACGTCCTACTCCTCGAAGCTGGCGGAGTCCCTCCTCCAGCTGTTCATGTCCCGGCCTACACGATCGCAATGTACCAAGCGCCCAGCATAAACGATTTGTATGTATCACTCCCTGACTCGGAAACCGGCATAATTCAAAACAACCGCCTAGCAAGGATGTTGGGTGGCTGTGGGTCGCATAATGGAATGGTGCATAATCGTGGCAGTCCGTACGATTACGATAATTGGTCCACCATGCTGCAAGATGACAGTTGGTCCTACGCGAATGTATTGCAGTACTTTAAGAAACTGGAGAATTTCACTGGCGTGCTGTACGAAGAGGGCACGGAGGACTTGTACGGGTACGAAGGACCAATGCGAATCATCCCAGCTACTCCGCCCATTTTACCACTGTGGTTCGATGCTGGGCGTGAACTTGGTTACCCGGTTGGTGACCCCAATGGAAATCAGAGCGAAACTTTTCATCCGCTTCATGTTTCTATGGACGGTGGCCGTCGTGTAAATACGTACCTGCAGTACATCCGCCCGTATGATGACGGAGTGCGGCCCAATCTAACGGTGGTCAAGTATGCAGATGTGCAGGAGATTCTTATTTCGGAGGACCGGCGTGCTTACGGGGTACAATTTGTGAGGCATGGGACCGTACAACGTGCTTACGCAAGTAAAGAAGTTATTCTCAGCGCAGGAACATTCAGATCACCATTGCTGTTGTTCAAATCTGGAGTTGGACCGCAAGACGTGCTCTCGGAGGCTGGAATCCCCGTAAGAGTCCCGCTTGAAGGTGTTGGCCGAAATCTTGTCGAGCATGTTGGCGTACGTGTTGGTCCGATATACGTCAACGACTCTAGGCTACTGCCACGAATTCACGAGGGAGATGAATTGAAATTGGAGAGGTACATTTTGACTGGTGAAGGTGTCCTGGGTGAAACTTCTGGTGGTCCACAAGCAATGATGCGATCAAGCAGAGCGAAGGTTGACAATCCTGAGCTCATTTGGCCTGATTTGTACATGGCACTCGATCAGGCTCCAAATAACCTCGTGCCCATCGAGCAAGATGAAGGCCTGGAAGTGATTGAGATCCTGGACCGGCTTGGACGCCCTAAAAGTACGGGCAGGCTCACTTTGAATGGAACGGCATACAAGGCAGGGGAGCGGGACGATTCAAACCTGGCACTGATTGATTTCAAATTGTTATCCGACCCGACCGACGTGAACGTGCTACTGGATGGCATCGAATACGGATTACGAATAATTGAGGAGACACAAGCATTTCAAAGTCTGGGCGCAACACTGTCAACTGAACCATGGCAAGAATGTTCCGAGTTTGAATTTCGATCCGAGGAGTACTGGAGATGTTACATCAAAGCACGGGCAGTTAGTCAGTTACATCCTGTTGGAACCTGTCGAATGGGTCTTGCCAGTGATCCGCTTGCAGTTGTGGACTCGACGCTTCGTGTAATTGGCATGGACGGGCTACGCGTGATCGACGCTTCGGTGATGCCGACCATTCCAAACGCAAATATCAATGCACCCATCATCATGATTGCTGAAAAGAGCGCGCACGAAATTGTGAATGAATATTTGTGACTTGATTGCATAATTAAATCCTGATAATGGGTTGGTTTGCTTTCCATTAAAATTTTGATGCATGAAATCCGTCTCCGTGAATTTGTAATTGGTTTTTCGCGTGCTTTGCGTAAAATCTAACAGAAGACTGCTGTTTGAATTGAATGAGTACACTAATTAGCATACACATTTCTAAGATTCTTGAGTTCCAGGTACATTTGAAGTGAAAAATAAGAATTGCTGGATGCAATCGACTTTCGTACGGCGGCGAGCAGTGCAACGATGCAGAAGACGCGACAACGCTTTTGTAACTATTGACTCAAAAACATTTCGTAATTGACTAAAGCGTTCTTCTCTTTGTATTCTTCCTGACTACTATTTAGTACGAGACGAGAGCTCAAAGTGAGCAGACGAAAATTGATTGAATACGCCAAATGTTCACCGATTCACTGTTTTAATTAATTGCAAGTTATTAAATAAATTGATTTGCATACTTGTGATCGTGCCTGGGACTCCGAACATGGCTTTTTAGGTCATTCGACCCGGATTTAATTGATCATAACACCAATAACAGGTACGAGGCTGACTAAAGCGCCAAACAGTAATAGCTGGATTAATTTATTCAAAAGCATGATCTGAATTATTTACTGTTAATGAAGTCAGGAATTTTTCTCGAGAAGACGTCAACGCGGTCAACAATTTCTTAATGATCGACTATTTAAGAAATGGTCTCCTTATTGCTTGGTTCAGCATTCACTCCTGAAATCTTTACCCTGAGCATCAGCTTTAATCATAAAAGAGTTCCGCAAAAATGAAGCTTATCTGTGCGGCAATCTTGTGCATTGGACTTCTGTCCAGCAGGACCGAAGCTCAAGCGACGCCTCCAGCAGCGTGCTCATTCAGCGTCCAATTTTTTGGAGTCCCACTCCATACATTCAATAGTGGCTCGTGTTCTGCAACTTCGACTCCAGCATCTGGGCAACCCAATCAGCTTTGCTGTAGTGGATTTAGTGGGCCAATCGGAATCTTAAGTCTTTCAACGACTGCTGCATCCAGTTGTTCAGCGGGTGGACGCTACTGCTGTATCGATTCTGCACTCATCCCGTCCGTCTTTCAACGACTGTTCTTACAGTGCTAAAATCTGGACCATCGGAGATGAGCTGGCTACACAAACACTAATTTCCGTACCTTAATTCTATTGTAGTACTTTAAACATGTAGAAAAAGATGTAGACCAATAAAATAGATTCATGCAGGACTTTTCTGTCAATTTGCCAAAATATTATTCTCTTGTCACATACTTCTCTTGGACTTGTAACACAGTTGAGATTTAGTTTTTAATCGAAAAGGAAAGATGAAGTCGAGTCCACTCCGACGACGTGGAAGTCTACATCACTATTTAAGACTATACCTCAATTTCTGTTACTACATACTCATCTTGCCATTCCGCATCCGCCTGAACCCTGCAACTGATCGATACGAACTTGTAACTCATAAATTGCAAAAGTTGGCCTGCTTCATCGTCCTTGTACTTTGCTTGTGTGAGGAAGTGCTCAACGTAATTGTCGTGATTAAATCAATTCATTATCCTGAGACTGGGCAAGATGACCCACTGGCGTATTTTGCACTCATGAACCTCTTTTGCAATGTGATAATTTATTTTGCAGTGATTGACGTGATTTGGTTCAAGTCGAATGAGTTTCTCAGTCTTGTGCAGTTTATGCACGAGCACTCAAATTCGAGTGGGCGAGAAAATTCCAATATCAAGGCTTACTTATGGACCACTGTGTCCATACTGCCTTTTATCCTCTATCCTGCGCTTTATGTTGCAAGCAGTTTGCAATCATTCGAAATTCCAGACTCGTTCGCAAAGGAAATGGCTCAGCTTTTCTTCCTAAGTGCGGAATACGTGCAAATTTCACCCGTCAAGATCAGCTTAGCTGTCTTTCGTGGATTTGTGATGCTTTCGTACACGCAAATCACAGCAGCGATGGAACTCCTGCTTCCGAATTGTGCAATTATGTTGTACGATGCAGTGGACGACTTTCGTGCAGTGCTCAAGCAAGAAAATGTGCGGCTGTCGCAAGTACAGAGATTTTTATTAAAAACATGTGCCCGTGAATAATTCGAATAATTTATGCATGTTTCTATTTTAAGATACTCGAAGAGTATGAGAAACTTCGTTCGATTTCATGTCGGATGAACAAGGCGGTGGGATTTTTGACGTTCACTTCGACTGTCGCCAGTCTTCCGTATTATGTAGTCATTTTGCTCGAATTTATCAAACCACGAGATGCTGGCATGTTTTTCAGACATTTGCTCTTCTTTTTTGACACTTTTGGATTTTTACTGCTTGCTGCACAAGTTAACAAGAAGGTAATGAATGATACAACTTGACATCATTTTGGCACACAAATATAATTTTAGCACTAATTTGTCATTTTTGCAAACAGGCTCATAAGCTTGAAGAGTGGCTTATTGCACAAAAGGATTTCTCGCAACAAGTTCCACTCCCACGACTTTGTATCCTCTTACATGATCTGTCGGGTAGGAATATCGGATTCAGTGGCGCAGGATTCTTTAAAATTACTCCTGCTTTTGTTGGGACCATCATCAGTCTGCTGCTGACCTTTTCCATCATTATTATACAGTTTAAATCTTCACAGCCGGTTGCATCCACTTCTGCACTGGCCATTTCACATTTGACTGGATGAAGGTCGCCGCCAGTTTTGAAGAGTGTGACCAAGGCAACTGGCAAAGAAATTCCGAAATACCCCGTCATTTGCAATGCGATTCGTCTGTAGTTAACTGGAGCAGCAGTAGAGTTTCCTAGGCGAGGATCCAACTCTTCAGAAGTCGCAACAGTCGCAGTCTTTGCTCAGCTTATCGTTCAAGAGTAACTTGAAAGACTTGGGGTTCGAAGATGACGGGAATGGTGTCGCCATCATGGTCGAACCAGAATTCAGGATTCCGGTCATGACTGCATTGCGTCGCCTGGAGTTGTTGGGAGAACCGAATGTGTTGACGGTGAAGTTCGAGAGCTGTCCAGCATTGAGTTCACTCTAGATCACTTACAATCGCAAGGCTCCAGCGGTGGCTCAAGCCGTCTGAAGTCGCCCCCCCCCCACCCGCACCCTGGCATTGCTTCCAGTCGTCACAGACCTGACGTTTTGGGGAAAACACGAGACCAGGGATCACTTGCAGGCTTTGGCTACTCATTTTCCTGGACTGACTAGACTCACAGTGCAACCAGAATCTCTGTCGCTTCTCTTCACTCTGTGACTTGAACTGGAATTCCTGGACGTGACGATGACCGTGATCCACAACACATCATGGCCTTCGTGAACTGGAACCAAAACCGTTGCATGTGTGAGTTTGATTCACCTCTGACTGGAATCAAGCCCGAAGACTGTGAGCTTCTACGACGTCGAATTGAGGAGACAGAAGGAGAAGAGGCTGACATCGACCACGATGAAGCAGTAAGAATGAAGACGGCTCCAGGACTCACGGATCTGAAAAACTCCGACAGATCAGATTCACACACGACTGCGACTGCCCAACGACGGACGAGAGGACGAACTATGTGGTCGGCTACTACGTATTTGGAGCTCCTGAAACAAGACTTCAGCGGATTACGCTTCAAAACGTTGTTGGACTCTCGACTGAATGTCAGGCTGCACTTCGAAAACATCTTGGATCAATTGCTGCACTGGAGTTCTAACTCCTACTTAGCAAACATTTGCTACTTAACATTATATCTCTCTTCATTTGTATATTTCACGATTTTTGCTCTCGTTTTAAGTCGAGTTTGAACTGAACCTGGTCATTATATTACATTAGTGCATAGTGTATTCCATACTTGAAGATAATAACGGGCTACAACATGAAATCCGGACTGACTTAAAACACGCGTAACTTTTACTGCAGTGAACATTTTGCAAATCGGTAAACAGATTCAGAATGAGCATGAACAGATCTTTAACATAAGTATTAGTGATTAATGGAGTAGGGCCCTTCTTCAGCACATTTTCTCAGCTTACTCCTCACTGTCTCCATACTCCTTCGGACGACGTCCAGGTCCACTTTCTTCAAGCAGGACTTGACCCTCCTGCGAAGCTGCTTCACGTCGGCCGCTCTCCAACCATCCTTGTAGACCATTTGGTCCAGATAACCAAAGAAATCCTCAATTGGACGAGCTTGAGGCAGGTTCGTGGGATTGTCCTTCTTCATCACGAAATTGATGTGTTCAGCCTGGAGGAAGCTCGTCACTGATTTGGCGTAATGTGATGACGCCTTGTCCGGCCAGAACACGTAATCGTTCTCGGGGTACTTCTCCCTGATGAATGGGACCAGGATCCGCCGGAGACACTCCTCTCGGTACACCTCCTGGTTAACGGCGTTCTTGGAAGGGAGGAAGTACGGCGCCGAGACACCACGTGGAGAGACGGCGATCCACAGGAGCACCTTCGCCTCGAACTTGTGCTTGAAATAATATTTCTTGCTCGGCGACAGGTTTCCTTTGTCGCTGGTGTAAAACCTGTCATTTCCTGGCACTTGAGACTTGCTAAGAGTGAAGTAATGCTCATCATCAATAACGAACTCTTTACCCACGGAATTCCGATTCAGTCTTCGGCACTGCGTCTTGACGAGGGCAATTTGAGACTCAGTGTACTCAGGTGAGCGAATCTTCTTGTAAGTCTTGATGTTGGTCTTGTTCTTCAACGTTGTGGAGATGTGCTGCTGGGTACAGTTGAATTTGGATGCTGCTCTGGTCTGGGAAATGCTGTCACTTCCGTCAAAGAGCTTCTTGATTGAGGTCAGCCTTCTTTTGGTCATTATGACCGGCTTCTTTCCTGACCCAGGCCTTCTGTCCATCGTTTCTCCACGATCATACCTTTGAATGATGCCATAGATCGTCGATTTTGCGACCCCTTCCGCCTTGAAGTGCTTGGCGATGTCCAACTTGCTCCAGTCTGGATTGAGTTCAATTAGACGTCCGACGCGCTGTCTTAACTGCAGTTGCGCTGACATTTTTATTTTGGTACATGCCTGAGAGAAAATTGCACAAAATTGGTTTTCATGAGCTTAAATGTGTAAGGATGAAGAATATGAAAAATGGAGGCCAAGAAAAAACGATTCCTTGGCCAGAATTTGAATTTGAAGTCAGTCCGGATTTCATGTTGTAGCCCGTTA
>WIXG01000584.1:0-36405 GCA_009869945.1 Mesaphorura yosii
CGTGCTTTGCAATGCCGTACCTCTTTTGGAGGTACCATTGATGACAAAGGCCTTTTTAAAACGGTACCGTTCTCGTTTTACCATTCTAGCGGTACCCTTCCAGAAGGTACCCTTCTTCCGGTACCGTTATTTGCTGGTACCCTTTCGGTCGGGTCCCTTTAACCCGCAATTCGAAATTCTGAGCTATGAATTCTGAATTCTGACAACTTTTCTGAAACTGGGTTCTGGTCAAGACGTGCCGTTTCGCAGTCGGGTCAGCCTTCATTTTTTTTCGTAATTTTGTCACTGCAAGTGCCATTTTCTCATGCCAAATATGATCCTCCGCATCTTACCATGTGAGCGCGTGTGCTAAAGTTTGCTCAGTGCGAGAAGTGGATCGAACATGTAACAACCCAACCCGAAAGTTTGCCTTGCATAGAAGTTGTTTAATGAGTCGGTTAGTTAATCGTGCGACAAAGTAACCGAGAGTCCGAGTGGACAGGTCTTATTTCTGTGGTGATTGCATCTGAAGGAGGTGTTTATTTGTTGTTCAGAAGTAGAGCCACGAGTTGAAGGAGCGGGGGCCGACCTCCACTCGGAGGGTGCCTCGTTCGGGGTCTTGGACGAGGACGCTCTGGGACGTGTCCATGGCGTTGAGGGAGACGATGGCGATGGCTCCATCGGGGCGCTGGAAGACGCCCGCCTTGAACTGGTTGTTGCCGACAAGGCCGCCGAGATGTCTGGAGCCGGGGGCGACGAACTTGGAGAAGTGCCCGATGGCGTAGAAGCAGGGATTCTTGTACCACTTTCCCTGGGCCGCGTCGACGTGGATGGGGGCGGAGCGGTGGGAGATGGACCAGTTTGGGCCACCCTCCATGTCGAGGGCGAGGTTCCAGTCGACCCAGCCGGCGACTGAGTGGGTGATGTCGTCGATGATGTCGTGGAAGTAGGCCTCTGCGATGCCCCACTCGCCGAGCCCAATCACGTCGAGACTGGAGACCATCGAGGCCTCGGTGTAGAGGAAGAATTTGTCGGGGTACTGAGCAAGCACCTCGTCGAATAGCTCGGGGCCGTACTGACCGTTGAAGTACCAGTGCACCGCCGCTCCAGACACGTACTTGTTCGCATCCGGATCCGCGTAAATGGCGGCCACCCAGTCAGGAACGTCTAGGAAATCAGATTCGCATTTTCGTTAAATTCCAGCCGCCTCCATGCATCCAGGATAATGCTTAGAAATCAGGAGTGTCCCAAGTGGTTACCAAAGCGGTTGTGGTCGAGCATCATGAGCTTCAGCTTGTCTGGTGTGTAGCCAGCTCGCTCGAGGTTCGGTCCGAGATGGAATTTGATCAGGTCCCGCTCCATCGTGGCGTTGAAAGCACAGGAGTTCCACGGGTGATCGCCCCTAAACTCTCGCCCCGGGGAATTAAATAGAGTTTAGATAATTAGATGACTTGAAAGTTTTTGATTTCATTCCAGTCTGCCAAGTTGCACCCCGCATAATTGATCGTGTTTAGCTTACTCACCACGTACTTGGTTCGTTCTGGATGGTGAGTCCCCACATGTCTACGCCAGCAGCTTTGTACTCGTCCAGGAACCTAGGCACAAGAGCGCATAATGTGATTCCTAGTGGGAGTTCAGAGGTCGATCATTTCGCTGGTGGGGATGTGTCGCCCACCTGACGAGGTATTTGGCGTAGGTCTCCCAGTAGATGGAGCCCGCGTACTCTTTCAGGGAGCCCGTGCCGTTGAGCATGTTGTTGGTCTTCATCCAGGCGGGGGGACTCCAGGAGGACCCGAACCACTTGGTCGGGTGCGCAGCCACCTCCGTCGCCAGCTTCAGCTGCGGGATTTTGTAGACCGTGTCCTCCGGCTGCAGGCTGAAGAACTGAAAAAGATAGAGGTAGAAAGTTCAGGGCCTGATTTCCTCCTCCGCCGTCCTCCCCGTACCTCGAGGCCAAAGTCGTCGGGGTGGTCGTCGTCGTAGGAGTAGGGGCGTGTGGAGAAGTCTGAGCCCGAGACGGTGACTCTGCCAAAGACGAGTTGGATCCCCGTCTCTGCGAAGTACGACTCGTAGATGGTGCGCTGTTGTGCGGGTGGGAGGGCGCCCACGACGATGGCTGCCGAGTCGGAGAAGGAGACACCGAAGCCCTGCACCTCGTGCTTCCGGACGCCCCGCTCCACGTTGATGATCCAGTTGGGCACCCCGCCCGTCGTGTTGAACGGCTGGTCGTAGCGCGTCAGGCGTTTCACCGAGTCGCGAGCACTCTCAAAGATCTGGGCGACTCCTTCGGGGGTGCGTTGGATGGGGTCGAGGGAGTCGCAATGGGCGGCGGTGCAGGTGCACACGAAGGAGTCGTGCCCGAAGCGCTCTGGGTCGCAGGGCAAGGCGCCGAGGGTGGCGTGCACGGCCGCAAGGAGGAGGGCGAGGGTGAGTCGCATGGTGGCTGATTGGTTTGGTTGGGCTAGGCGATTGACTGGCTGCCGGACTCGTGTGGCGGGTGCTTTTAATGCTTCGAACTGAGCTGTGGCACGGAGCTGTCAGCGTGATGGATTGTGGGTGAGGATTTGTCCAGCCTGAGTTGTGTTGTGGCCTTTGTTTGGTGCCGAGTTGTCGAGTGGGTCACGGGTCCCTGAGCCAGACTCCGCTCTCAGGACACTCGGCCCCGGCGTTGCAGGTAGGATGAATGTGTCACGCAAAATTCGTGCTCGAGATCGCTTGTCGGATTAGCTTCGTAAGGTGAGGTCACACAGAACTGGGCCAATGATTGATTTACGGTGATGATTGGTTTGGCTGGAGCATCGGGCAATGCGTGCTCGCTGTGCTGAAGTGGATTCCTAGGCAGAGAGCCGTCAGCCGAGAGATTAGTGATTGATTGATTGATGGGTTGTCGACGTGTTTATGTCACGGGGCTGCTGAATGGCTGCCACGTCGCCTTAAACCGACACTGCCCTTCAGAACCGCTTCCATTCCGCAATTGACAATTGCAAACTGCACTCCGACTCTTCCAGCTGCCAAGTTTCCTCTCTTCTCCTTTCTCGTCATGATGCTTCGAGCGTTGTTGCTAGTGTGCGTGGTTGGCGTGTGCGGAGCCGCGGAGGTGGCCGTCTCGGGGTTCTCTGTTGGGAGATCGGCGGCGGCGCTCCTCGGCCCGGGGACGCGTGCTCTGGACGGGCTGATTACTTGTGGGTCTGCGGCCAACATTCGTGACGTGAGTTTCGAGGACTGTGGGCGGACGCCGTGCGAGGCGCAGGTGGGGCGGCAGTACCGGATCGAGGTGCAGTTCGTGCCGAGTGAGTACCCACCCGAGTAGCCTGACTTTAGTTCCCTCTCATTTGGCGCGTGTTGCCTGCAGGTCGTTCGTACGAGAGTCTTGAGCTGGTGATCGACCTGTTCACGAACGAGGGCGTGGAAGCGATTCTTCGGGGGGAGATCCCCGACAGCGACGTGGAGGCGGGGAGGCAGTACACCTTCGGCTTCACCATCACCACCACCGGCGCCTTCAAGGGGGTCAGAGCCAGACACGTTCTCTCCAATCCAGTCTCTGACTAATTCTATCATTGCCTTTCGGTTGAATCGTTTCTTTGATTGTTGCAGGCTGCGAACATTCTCTTCCGCGTGTTCGGAGTGGAGCAGATGGACGAGATCTGCTTCATCGTGGGCGTCAACGTCATCGAGCTAGCCTAACTGGACCCATGAATTCCCCGGCCTGTGACATCGGAGGAGTCATGCTTCAAATGCCTGTTAATAAATTCGACTGTTGTTTTTCCATGAGCGCTGCATTCAATTCGGCAGTCATTTCGTCATTCGTGCCTCTCGAGAACGGTGACAGCTGGCCAGCGTGACGATAATCGCGATAAGCCTCGCTCATCCTCACGGCTTTGACGTACTTCGCTCGCTGATCCGCTCGATCTCGTTGGTTGGGTGCTTATCGAGCTGCCTTTGGCTTCGCCCGACCTTGAGTAGCATTCTCGTTGCATTCTCGTCGCATTCTCGTCGCTCTTTCGCTTTAGGTTCGCTAACGTGTGGGCGCCCACACGACGACCATGGCCAAATGCGCAACTGCTCACCGCGTTGAGCTCTTGAATTTGGCGTTTGTCCTTTAGCCGCCCAAAATGGAGCAAAAGGCGAGCGCATAAAAGGCGAATTTGGGCCAACCAAGCGTGTCTCAGCTTCTCGTCCCACCTGCACACTCACCAGTCATTCTCAGTTATTCTGCACTCGTTTCGTCTGTGGCTGTGTCTTTGAGCCTTGAGAGGTTTCCTTTTAAGGAGCGGACGGCTTCGCTTCGTCATCGCCTCCTTTGCGAGTCCCGAAAGCGCGTTCTTCACAGTTGCTGCCCATTCTTCGTTCTGCGCTGCGCACGCACGCATCGAGTCTTTGTCTCTCGTCTCTGTTCATTGGATCCGTCGACTGTGAGTTGGTGGTGAACTCTTTCTCGGGTGTTGGGGTATTTCAGGAGCGTGATGGGTAGCGAGTACCGTCGTTCGTACGAGGAGCAGGAGCAGGAGCTGTACCAGAGCAGCTCCGAGACCCACTCCTACGGGACCAGACAACCACACATGGTAAAGAAACAAGAAAAGAGTTCTCAGTCCGGATTCACTCACATTCAGTCTCTTTCTAACCTCTCGTTTCTCCTTAGACGCTGTACAACTCTGTGATTGAGGAGAAGATTGTCATCGAGCAGGTGGACACGAGCAGGAGCAGACGTCTCCAGGAACTTCGGGTAAACTAACAGCCCCAAAGGAGGGCGGTGTCAGGTTGACTGCCAAGGGCAGAGGTCAAAGTCCCATTCTAAGGTAGCGGAGAGTAGACAAGGGTTCGCTAGGTTTAGGGCAGGTAGGCAGGGTCGTTGCAGGGCCGGAGGAGTTGGGAGGAGGTGGGGCCGGGAAGAGGAGGACCACTCACACGGCGAGCGACAGTCTCCTTCGACGTCTGTGCACGCACAGGTGAGTCTGGCGAGCCAGGTGAACGTCTCGGGCGAAGAACTCAGTGCTCAATGCTCACTTGGATGTGTTTGGTTCGTAGATGCGGAGCTGCTCTCGCCTCCACGGCGCACCGCCGACTTCAATTCAATGTAACATGTTTTTATTCTTTGCACAAGTTTGACTTGAATAAATGAAATTTTAAACCCTCGGTGTTTAGTATTTTATATTGGGGCAGTGTTGTGGTGCGAGTGAGCAGAGGAGGGCTTCCTCCTCGACCGCGTCGCCCATACCCTCCTCGTCCTGGCAGCTCTCGTTGAACGTCTGACAACTCAACACGTCACCGGACTCTGAAATCATGCCAACAAAGGTGATGTGAACAATTGAGACTTGTGGAACCTGCCCTTGGCCTTATTCCAGTCTGTTGGGCTGACCTTTGCATTGCTGGAGGAGTTGCGCGCAAGACGCTGCCTCTACGACCACCGTGTCGTCTTCCTCAGACCCAGGCTCTTGGTTGCCTCCATTCGGGTGGAGTGGCGTCGCGAGTGTAGTTGCGAGGAGGAGGGCGAGTGCGACGAGTTCCTTCGTGAGCTTCATTGCTGCGGGTTGAGTTGAATTGGCGACTGGCCTCTGGTTTGGCTTTATAGACAGGTGCTCTCGTGGCTGTGCATTGATGAGTGTCGGTGAGTGAACTTGGCAGGCAGGAGAATGCGTGTTTGTTTGCATTGTGGCGTTCGGATGCTGATTGATGGTTCGTGCCTTCTCCGCTTCCTCCTTTCCACTCGACCCGTGAGTGTTGGCTGGGTGGGGCGGGTGGGGGTCTGCGTGTCATCGGCTAATCTACGACCATGCGTCCTCCTTCCTTCCAACTCTTCCTTTCTCCTTTCTCTCTTTCCTCTTCGTTCTCTCTTTCCTCTCTTCCTCCATTTCTCGGTTTGTCAGTTGCTTTGCTGGTTGCTTCGCAGTCGGTCGTCTTTCTTTCGCGCCCTGCTTCTTTCTTTTCGTTTGCCTGCGTAGTTGCCGTGTTTCGTGTGCTGTGCTACCATGAGCCTCGTCTCCTCCGTCTCGCAGGTAAGAACACAGGAACACGTAATTGCGCTCTCGGAATTCCTCCGAGATCCATCAACTCAAATGAGCCAATAAAGAAACGTCGCTTCTAGCAATTTCACAAAAGTCGTTCGATCGTGGCCAAATTGCAGAATCGCAATTTGTGAGTAAGAATGTTTGCTGAGGATTCAATCAAGCCCAGTGGTTCGTGTCTGTCTTACAGAAAGAATGCGTGTCCAAAGCGATGAGTGCTGCCACTGTGAGGAGGCTGAAGTGGGTCATCGCAAAGTGCCCGCAGACACGCGACCAGCCAACGGTATGATTCGCGCACTCTCCGCTTTCTTTCTCTGCTGCTGAGATTGCAAGTTATTGGGAATTGTAATCTGAGGAGATTAGGCATGTCGGAGTCCGAGTTCTGAACGTGCATTCTGCCGAGGTTGCATGAGGAGACAGCATTGCTGGTCAAGTCACGTCGTCCACATTTCATTTCTTCCACTCAACCATCATCGTTGTGCGGAGAGGCTCGCGTGCACGGTTGAGCGAAAGAGACTCCTCACTGTCTCATCGTTGAGTGTCTGTTTTGTGTGTTATCAGTTGTGAAGTGTGTTTGCGCTCTGCTGATTGTGATTTATTGATTTGTGTCGAGTGGAGGCCGAAATTCGGGATTTAATGGGATTTATGACTTTTATGTTTCTTGGACGTCAGCCGCAGAAGACGTCGAGAGTCGACATTTCGTAGGTCGGCTCTTTTCTTTCTGTGTGCTGGTTAGGCTGAGAGCCGAGTGCAAATGTTAGCTGGTTCCGACCTGTTTTATGGCTGTAATGAAACTATTTAAGGAGATGAAAGGTTTCAGTCGCAGATGAAAGAGCAGAGCTCCTACCTCCTTTCTCCGCACAAGTTGAGCGCTTGAGCTTTCTGAAGAGCCAGCAGCGAGAGAAACAGACGACAGCTTCTGGTTTCTAGCTGCCGAGTTGAGTGCTCAGCGTGTGGCAGATTGCGTCTCTTCATTTCCGAAACATTAATTAGTAATCCAAATTGCTTTCTCGTCCGCAACCGCGAGCCCCTCCAATTAACACGCCAGAGTCAGCAGAAACAGCAGAAACAGCCGAACCAGCCCCCCAGCACGGAGACGAACCCCTCCGGACTCGCCTCGGCTCTTATGCTAATGCGTGGAGTCGAGATCAAAGCGAGCGTGATTGAGTGTGTGTGGCCGCGAGTAATTGGGAAGAGAGGCTAATTGCACAGTCACGGCAGAGCAGATGTCACTCGGGGAAATCAATCCAATGAGAAAGGAAGCAGAGAGAGAAGAAGTAGAGAGAGAGAGAGAGAGCGAAAGAAGGAGCGGAGAGCATGCTAGGAAGACGGATCGATGCTTGTCGCTCTCTCCGCTTTCCCCGCTTTCTCCTTTTGCCCTGGATTCTGTTGTTCTGGGGAGATCATTATCCGCGTCCGTGATCCGCGTGCATGAATGTTGGATGAGCGGAAATGAGAAGACATCAACTTTGTTAATTATTCATTAAACTCGGGCCGAGTGCGCACCAGACAAAGAGAAATTGGAAAAAGTTTCTCTCGAGCGTGAAGGCGACGCAAACTCGCGACGGAGCGCATAATCGCTTTCTCTACTGGGATCGGGTTCCCATCGATCTTCCTCTGACAACACTCACAGTACTCACAAACTCACCTGCAATGCGAACTACTCGAATGTTGACTCACAGGTGTGAGGAAGCTGAGTCAGCTGCAACCGGAGACGCCACTCCACTATTTATTAAATTCCAACAACTCGTGGCTCATGTGTAACTTGACTCTGACTCTGATGCTGTAATGTCTTTTCCCTCAGCGCTGTTGATTGCTGGGATGGGTGACACGGAGCGGATTCGGGTGGTGACGATGGGCGGGGCGCGTGTTGGCAAGTCGGCGATCCTGCGGCGGTGGCTGGGCGGTCCCTTCCCGGACAAGTACAAGCCGACGGTGGAGGAGCTGTATAACAAGGAGTACGACTTCGGGACGACGACGCTGCGGGTGGACTTCCTTGACACGGCGGGCGACTCGCAGTTCCCCGCCATGCGGCGCCTCTCCATCTCCTCCGCCCACGCCTTCCTCCTCGTCTACGCCGCCGACGACGCTCGGAGCTTCGACGCCTTGAAGGCCTGCCTCGAGGAGATCCGCGAGCAGCGCGCCGACTTCACCTCCATCCCCATCGTCATCGCAGGCAACAAGATCGATCTCCTCCCCGTCGCCGTCCACGAGGACGAGGTCGACGAGTGGCTCACCCACCTCCCCCGACTCAAGTAAATAAATCAGCCACCTCCTCACCCATCTGTTGCCTACCTCCACTGTGTAATCTCGTTATTCTCCCTCTCTTGATAGATGTCGGGTGTTGGAGTGCAGTGCGAAGGACGAGCGTGGGATCAGCGACCTCTTTCGTTCCTTCCTTACCCTCGCCAAAATCTCCCTCCCCAGCCCCACTGGGCTCAAGCGACGCTCCAGCGCTTACCACAGCCGCAACAAGGGGGGACGTGGGGAGGGTGGCGGGAGCGGGGAGCAGTTCCTCGCCGCCGAGGACGCCTCCCGCTCGAAGCCCCGCAGTCGGAGTCTCATCAGGCGCTCCAGCAGGTAAGCACTAATTATTGGTCGGGTTTAGTCACTCCATGTACTCCACGTTCACAATTTAATCAATTGGCAGAAAGGCGAAGGAGCAGGTTCGTGACGCGAGCACGGGCGCCGGAGGCGGCGACTGCGCCATCAACTGACGAGCTTCTTCGGAGGAGGAGGTGAGAAGAGGAGGGATAATTGGGAGAAGTAGCAGAGAGCAATGTTTAGTAGAGTCGGAGTTGTGCTCTGCTCCGCATTCGTCCATGGCGCTCCCTCGGGAGTGCCCGCGACCACAACGAGATCACTCAGGCGGACCACACGCGTCGTCGCGGCTGCGTCTTATCAGTCAGACCAGGTAGAGGTAGTTTCTAGTTAGGCTTAGGCGTCTGATCGCTGACCAAATCCACAGGAAAGACATTTCAGAGTTTATTCATTCTACGACAATCATAATTGAGCATTAAATAAATATAAGTGTTGAGTGTACAAGTCCATTGCCTTCACTTCATTTCGCCCGGAGGAGGGCGAGGAGGGTGGGAGCGGTGCATTTATTGGGGCTGTTGGAAGGCCAGTCGCAGCGCCCAGCCGCTCCGTTCCAGACGGTGTTGTCGGGGCACTTCATCTCCACGGGCTTCCCGTGTACGCACCAATAGTACTAAAACAAAGACAACATACAGAATCTCACTCAGGATACTGGAACAAAAGCAAGGACAACGAGGAGGAGGCTGGCTGGGTACCTTATGGCAGTCTGGGTGTTCGACGTACTGCACACTCCCCTTGCACTGTGCCACAGGTGAGGGAGACGCCACGGGTGGTGGCGGTGGAGGTGGCGGGGCGGGAGAGTTTGGTGGCTGGACCGGGGGTTTCGGAGAGAGGTTCGGGTAGGGCGGGCGAGGGGAGGAGATGGGCGTGGTGGGGAGCGGGTAGGACGACGTGGTCGAGGGTTTTGGGAAAGTAGGGAGATTTGTGACGAGGGTGGTGGTGGCGTGAGTGGGTTTTTGGGGTTTCGGTTTGTCGCCTGGGTACAGGATCGGCACTACCGTGCTCAGAACCGCCTCGTCGCTGACGCTCACGTCACCCGGCTCAGTCGTGATTGTCGAGGCGAAGGTGGTCGAGGTCTGCGTCGGGAGGATGTTTGTGTGTGCGGGAGGTCTGAGCCACTCCGGGCGGTCGTCAGGGGCGAGTGGAGATGGCGGGACGACGTAGTCCTTCATCTCTGCAAAACAATCAAAAGGCACATTTATACTCTCACTCATAGCTTACTGACAGCATGTGTTCAGTTGACTTGTTTTTGCCTTGGTGGAGGACTTCGATGAGTGGGTTTTTGGGGCCACAGGTGCCTCGGAAGTCGTCCATGTCGATGGCCCAGTTCATAGCGCCCGCATAGCCATTGTCGCGGATCCAGCGCATTTTGATGCGGAGCGAGTCGACGTCCTCGTAGCCGATCCAGTTCTTGCCGGAGAAGGTGTAGGGCACGAGCCCCTCCTCATCGTACCCCCGACTCCAGTTCCCGGAACCAAGACGCTCGCAAATCTATGGAAAGCAGCAGAAGGTCAGAAGCGGCCTCGACTCGAAAGAGTGCGTGTCTTTTCTCACTTCGTAGTAGCTCATGAAACCCCGCGCCTGTGTGTACTCGCCCTCATCGCCGCCGTTCATCCATTTGACGATGTAAGCGCCCAGTTTGGTATTGGCGGTGTCTCCGAGGATGTAGGAGCGGCCGTAGAAGGCGGTGCCTACGACGAGTTTGTCCTTGGGGCAGCCCTGCGCCACCCACAGCGCGGCTCCATCGTTGACCTAGCAAGAGACTCAGCTTAGTGTTAAGATATGCTGGTATGGTGTAGTGGCGTTTACGTTGAGTTGTTCGTAGGCCCACTGGTCGAGTTGTTTCCTGCGATAGAGTGGCGTGTGGACGTCTGCGTAGCCGACCCAATTGCCCCGCAGGTCATAGGTCATCAGGTGCACCGCGTTCAGGAGCGAGCACAGCTCCCTCACGTAGTAGCCCTCCTGCAGACGAAACTTGGCCACTGGCACCGCCATCTACAAGACAAACACAGAATTTCATGAACAAACGCATTCATATTCAGCCGAAGCACTGCCAAGTTGTGGCTCACGGTGATTTCCCAGGCGCCGTGGGAGGCCTCGTCGAAGGCCATGCGGAGCTCCTGCACGAAGAGCCAGAAGTTGTCCTTGTCCGCGTACGTCCCGCCCCTGTCAGTCACAACCACACACTATCACCATGTAGCCTACTTTGCAGTAAAAGTGAGACGCTTTCGCTCAAATTTCCCTTCTACGACTTTTGCCATTTTCCTTTACGCTCTCTTGGGCAGGTTGTCTTATTTCACTGACCTGTCCGCAGCGGCGGGGTACTCCTGAAACACACAAGAAGAAGGCTCAAATGAGTACTACAGGGAGATTAGTTAAGTTAGAATTGGGGTCTCTGCTCACCCAGTCGAGGTCGAGTCCATCGAAGCCATATTCGCGGATGAGGAGGACGACGCCGGCGATGAAGGCATCCCTCCGCTCCTTCAGTGACACGAGCTGCGAGTACTTCCGCCCGCCCTCGCCCCACCCGCCCACCGCCACCGTCGTCTTCAGCCCCGGCCTTCCCCGCTTGAGGTCCGTGAAGTTGCGGAAGTTGCCGCCGTCCTTGTCCAGCTCGGGGTCGAGGATGAGCGGCGCCCAGGTCACGTTGCTCACGCCGATGAAGGCATAGACGAGATGCGTGCACCGCCCTTCGGGAATGTCGCCCACGGTGTAGCGCCCTGCGGAGGGACGGTACGCGGCCCAGTTGGAGAAGTAGCAGACCACGCGGGCCGCCTTCCCCCCGCCGCCCTCCACCACCAACCCGCCCACGGCCACGCTCCCTGTCAGAAGGAGAAGAAGGATGAGACGCATGCTGGCTGATACTGCGTGTCCACACGACGAAGAGGAAATGAGCAACACGCCAACTGGACGTTTGCGGGTTCAGGCCGATTTCCGTAATGAGTTTTTTACGACCTGTCAATGCTTAATGACACCCTTCATCAAAATCAAAGGAATGCCAATCGAAGGAATAAAAAGTCCGGACCTGCCTTCACTCCATCTTTCTTTATTTCTTTATTTAGACTCTCAGCCTAACTAACTTATGCTAGCTTAATTACGACGTGATTAGGGTTAATGACGGAGAGCTGACAAAATACACACCAGAGCTCGATACTGCGTGATTAGAGATTGAAGCCCAAAAGTGTGGGTTATTGCAACGCCAAGGAAGAGTCTTAAGAAGAGACTCTAAGCGCAGAAGAGTTAAGAGTAAAGTGAATGCCCACGTCAGCTTCCATGCCTCAGTTCCATGAAATGCTTCTTGCTTGAGATTCCAGGTTGACAAATTGCAAGGGTCGCTTGTGAGAATGGCACACATCCACTGCAAGGAAACAAACGTTTAGCATCCCGTCCATTTTGAGCAAAGTCACTCTCGGAGGTGGGCTTGTGCTTGCTTACGGGTGGTTACTTGAAGAAGTCGTCCTCGGCGAAGGGGTCGAGCTCCCGCTCGAAGATGTTGAACGAGTCGGACTTCTTCAACTCGACCTCCTCGGCTCCTTCGACGCCCTCGGGCCCTGCCTCTGCAGAATTGTTGGAGTTGGAGTGGTGCGACTCCTCGGAAATCATCGACAGAATCTTCGCCTCGGGCGCCGGACCTCCTAACTCGGGCGTCTTGACCTCCATCGCCTCCTCTTCATCCACACCACCCTCCATCTCCACGTCGAACGAGGAAGGGAAGAAGGCAGCCCCTTCTTCACTTGGCCCCTCACTTGGCCTCGCCTCCAGCGGAGGCTCCTCGAAATTGTCGTCGAAGGCCATCTGCCGCTCCTCCACCGACATCTTTCTCGAGCCGGGTGTGCTCTCGACTCGCCCCGCACTCTCAGTCGATTTCTGGCTATTGCTTTCAGCGTGGGGGGTTGGTCTCTGTTTGGGCGCCCTGTCGGAGGATGGCTCGTCGAAGGGTTCCATCATGGAGAGCGATGCGGAGACAGGTCTCCCGCCTTTCCCCGCCGAGTGGCGCTTCCGGTCGGCGCGAGGTTCGAGGGGCGGTGGGGACTCGCTCTCCCAGGAGGCTGAGTTGGAGTAGTAGCGCTCATCCTCGCGGTCCCGCCGGGCGTGGTGCGGCCGTCGTCCGCGGTGTCTTCGTGCGTACCTAGCCTCCTCCTCCTCCGAGTAGTCTTCCCTCTCCTCAAGATCGCGGTGTCTCCTTGGCTCCCGTCGTCCGTGCCTTCCTTCTCGGTAGTACGCGTCCCTAGACCCGCCTCTGTACGGTTCCCGGTAGTGGCTCCTTCTGCCGGACCCGGAGGAGGGTCGGGAGGAGTACTCGGGATCGCGGTAGTACTCCCGCTCACGCCTTCCCCGCCTGGAGTCCTCCTCGAAGGAGTCGCAGTCGCTCTCGTGGTTGGAGTACCTGTCTGGCGAGAAGTCCCGCCTGTCGCGCGGCGAGAAGCGGTCGTCCCTCCCCCGGCGGTGGAGCGACTGGCTGTAGTACTTTGGCGCGTGGTGGCGTCGTCGGTGGTGACGGTGGCTTGGTCCGCTTCCGGGCGAGAGGTTTGAGTGTCGGGAACTGAAGGACCTGTCGTCGTCTTCCTCCAACTCAGGCTCGTCCACAAACTCCCGCGGGTGCTTGCGGCTTCTCGGCTCCGTCTCGTCGTGCTCAGCGGCGAGGTTCGGGTCGAAGGAGGGGTTTTCGACACCGCCTTCGTCGCGTTCGTAATAGCGCCGCCTCCTCCGCTCGCCGTGGCCACGCGTGGGTGTAGTGTCGTACTGGCGCCTGCGTTGGTGGTGCGGCTCGTCGTCCAGGTCGTCGGATTCTCCGCGGGAGTACTTCCTGCCCGAAGAGGAGTAGGAGCTAGGCCGGGAGTCTCGGCCCCGCACGACCTCTCTGCTGTCCGGGGGCACATCCAGCTTGCGTCCTGAGGCGGGTCTGTTTTCTCTGCCGGTGGAACCGCCCGAGTAGTCGGAGCCCCGTTCGGCGTACCTGTCGCCGCTGTGTTTGGAGGAGCCAGAGCTCTGTCGCTGGAAGCCCGACTGAACGAGGGGGTCGAGGGCGGACTGGCCCTCCTCCACGGCGTCCTCCAGTCGCGGGTTGGCTCGCCGGAAAGGCTGGAAGTCAAACTGGGAGGCGTGACTCTCGATCTTTGTGGTTTTGAGGGCCTTAGGTCGGACATCTGGCGTGGTTGTGGGGAGTGGGGCGATGGCCGGGGCGTTTTCGTCAGAGTCCCAGGAAGGGCTGTCCTCCGACTTGTTGAAGGCACTCTCGAGCGGGACGGCTTGCTCGCCGAAGTGGGAGTCGAAGGTGGCCCACGGGGGCAGTTTGTTGGTGGCTTCGAGGTAGTCGTCGCCCACCTCTTCATCGAGCATCGAGCGCTCCTCCGCCTCGGACAGGTTGGCATCCGTCACGTCGTCCATCGTGGCCAGAGGGTTGTCGTCGTCTGCCTGCAGCGTCCGCTCGCTGCTCGAGTCACGCGAGGTGAGCGTCCGCGAGCCGGAGCCCTCCTTCGAGTCCAGCGTGGCGATGATGCTGAAGCCGCTCGCGTCCTCCGCTGTCAGCTCCCGGAAGGCGGCGTACTTGTCGTACGAGGCGGGGCTCTTCTTCAGGTCCCTGCAGGCCACGCCCTCCATCGTCGAGGGCGCAGACACGGTCGAGAAGTCGTCGGGCTCGAAGTTGGTCTCGAAACCCACCGTACCGGGCCCCCGGCCATCGTCATGGAGGTCGATGTTGGTGAGTCGCTCCGCCAGCTGCTGGATGGTGAGGGAGCTCAGCTGCTCCACGGGGAGCTCCAGGCGGGAGGCGAGTTGACCGAGACTCAGCGTGGCCACTTGACTCAGCGCCTGCTCCATCGTCAGGCTCGCCTTCGTCCGGCTCAGCGCGGTCGTCGACGCTGTGGCTGCCGCTACTTGCTTGCGCGCGGGGGACGCGAAGAGGGGCCTCGCCTCCTTCTCGAAGCTCGGGGGAACGGCGTACCGCGGAATCGTCTCGTGGCCGTTCTTCCGGCTAGGCAGAGGGAGCGGCAGGTCGTTCGCGGAGCCGCCGTCGGAGGTGCGAGTGCCCAGGTGGGGCTTACCGTTGACTGCTCTGCCAGTGGCGAGGCCGGTGAGGTTGAAGACGGGCTGTTTCTTGGGCGGGAGGGGCGGTGGGGAGACTAGCGGTAACGTGGACGCGACTGGCTGCGTGGTGAGGAGAGGCCGAGGCGGTGGTTCGGGCGCGTACTCCGCCGAGCCGGGTCTTCCGGCGGCGTCGCTCTTGGCGGAATGCGGGCGCGGGAGGGCGGTGGTGATGGAGGCATTTCTGCTGACCGTGCCCGAGTGCGGGGGCCTTGGCGGGGGCGTGATGTTGGGGATCTCGTCGTTGCTGCTCGAGTCGAGGGTGTGTTGCTGCCCGCGTCCGGAACCTCGAGGACTGACCGAGTTCTTCGCCCCGCCAGTCGAGATCGTCATTCGCTTGAGGAGTTGGGGCGAGCGCTTGCTCCCGTTCCGAGACGGTGGCCCGCTCAGTGTTGGTGCAGGCGTCGGGTTGGTGAAGTAGATGGAGTTGGAGGCGGTGAAGGAGGGCGGCGGGAGAGGCGGCGTGTAGTTGGGCGGCGAGTCGCTGGCGCCAAGTCGAATCGACGACGTCTTGAGCTCACTCTTCGGAGCGGGAACTTTAAAGTGCGAGGCAAAGTCAAGAACGTTGGCTGCTGACGATACTGGCGGGTTGAAGTTTGTGGAGAAGGAGTTGGGGATCGCCTCCGCCTTCGTGGCAGGCGCCGTCGTGGTCAGTTCCTTGGTGTGCATCTGCGCCGGATTCTTGAGCTCCTGGAAGAAGTCTTTTCTGTCGACGAAGGGCTTTTCCCTGCCCGTGCCCAGTGGATCCAGCTCCCTGAAAATGTCCAGGCTTAGATGGGCCTCGGCTTTGCTGCCGTCCGGCCCGTTCGGGCGGCTCATCGTCTCAGGAACGAAATTCTGCAAAAAAGCAACAGCGAATTGTACTCTCTGACTCATCGTTCGGTGTGTAAAATGGGGTTTGGGGTCTCACGTCTTCAAAGGAGGCGGTCCAGTGCACGGGCTGCAGTTCCCTCCCAGGCGGCCGCTCCTCCCGCGTGGGTCCGTTGAGGGTCTCGCCCATGGCGGCGTAGCGCGAGGAGGAGGAGGAGGCGGTGCTGGTGCGGGCGTGTCTGTCAGGGAAGGCGAAGGCGGTGGGTGGGGGCGAGAGAAAGGGGTCCGAGTCGCCGGGCCCCTCGAGGAGACCGAGGCCTGGCTTGGGGGGTGGGAAGGGGTCGATGTTGGAGAAGGGGTCTGGGGGGATGAACCTGCTTGTCGAATCGAAGGGGTCGAAGGAGTCGCCGAAGGGGTCCAGCATGTGGCCGGTGGTGGAGGAGGCTCGGTTGTTGTGGGAGGCGTGTTTGAGGGCGGAATGGGGGTCGGAGGAAATGGAGGACGTGGAACCTCGGTTGAAGGGGGCGTGGGGGTTGTGGAGGTTTGAATGGATGTTGTCCAGTCCTTCCTGCAGACTCGTCAGTTCCGTCTCGAGATTCAGGAGGTCCGCCTCCGCCGGGGCCGTGCGAGATGAGTTTGGACTCGGGAGTGCGCAGGCGCCCTCGATGTACGTCTCCGCCAGACGCCCGCCCTTCGCCTCCGCCTGCGGAAGAAAAAAGCAGCCATCATTAATTGCTAATGAAGAAGCAAGTGCTTGAGTGTGGCTGGTGATTAATTATTCAGGTGTCTTTGTGATGATTGCATTCATCGGAAATTGAAAATCGATGGCCGTTGATGACAATTAGCAACGGACTCAAGTCGTTCAAGACACTAAAGAGCATCATCGATCCCCCTCGAACACTTTAATTATTCAAGAGTTAAGAGAGGAGAGATGGCATCATCGGAAATCAATGCGAAGTCGGTAATGGACAGGACGCAAGGGCGTTGTTTGGTTTCGTTGACTCACCCGTGGCGGTGCGCCCTCGGCGGCTCGTGTAGCGAGGAACTTCTGTTGCATTTCGAGTTGTTGCTTGGCACGTTCAATCTCCTTCTTTTTTAGGTCGAAGACGACCTGAAAGAGGTCGCGCATGGCCATGACGACGCCCGAGGCGGACTTGTCTGTTTTGATGCCGAAAAAGCGATGGCCGGTGTCCGGGGCACCGAAAATGTAGCCGAAGGCGCGAGAGTCGGTGAGGTCCTGGGCGATGAAGGAGATTTTGTGAACGGGGTGGTGGTAGAGGCAGTCGCCGCTCTTTTCGTCCCGCAATCGGAGCCCCTCCAGCGCCACGTGCACGCTCACTTTCTGCTTGTGCTCCCCAGCAGCTTTCACCGCCATCTTCAGCTCCGACAGAGCCTCCTGACAGATCCGGTCACCCCGCGGCCCACTCACCTCCAGCACCCCAATCAGCTTCGCTTTGAAGCACAGCCCCTCTCCAATGAACCGAGAAGGATCCGCCTTGTCTGCAAATCAGATAATATAAGATTAGATTAGACTTGGAGAGACGGAGGGAGGACGAGAAGAGAAGGCGAGTGGCTCACAGGTGCACTTGAGGGGACTCGCCCTCCGACGGAGAGTCTGCATCGGCAACATCCCGCACTAAGTCGAATTGAACTAATTGTGTCCGACCAATTTAATTATTTAATGGTCGACCACATTGCAATAGCACACTGAACTTTAAAATGAATGGCTAATCAGTTGGACTGTCAACGTAGCCGTTTTGAGCAAGCACCAAATGCAACAAACGCAGGAAGTGACTCGGTAAGTCTGTGACTTTTACTCACACTCGGGTTTAGATTACAATTCTGCATTTTCCGTGACTACAGAGCACAAGTCATCTCTTTATTGATCTCTCGCAGCGACTCAGCGTAGTGCACTCGCACGCTGACAGTGCGGAGTGGCTTCTTGACTGCACGCGAGCAAGTCTATGTTTACTGCGCAGATGAAATCGATAACTCTGAACCACACGTTCCAGCACTCTTCTCCAGCGCACGAGGAAAGCAACAAAGAGAAAGTAGGAAGGCTGACTTACTCGGGCCGCCGCTCTCCGCTTCCCCGCTCTTCGGCGTCCCACCAGCGCCTGCCCCGCTCGCGGCTCCGTTGACGGTGTTCGCCTTGGCGCCTCCGCGCTTCCGCCACCCTCGTCGCAAACTGCTCTTGCCATCCTTGCTCGAGTGAATTGAGTCCGTGGTGCCCGGCGGCGTTTCGTTCTCGAAGGGCGGGACGACATTTGGCGCTGCTGCAGACGAGGGGCCGGCGCTGTCGGGGGCGTCCTCCTTCGTGGGCGTGTCCTCCTTCGGCTGCTGGTCGATGGCTGTCATTTTGAGGATGTTTGGCTTATCGGCTGACTTTTTGAGGCGGAGGGTACGCATTCCGGAGCCGAGGTTCTTCATCCAGGAACTCCTCCGCCCCTCCTTCTCCCTCGCCTCCGTGCCCAACTCCACGGGGGTGGAGGGCGAGTCGGCGGAAGACTTGCTCGCGCTCTCACCGCTCAGCTGACTCACCGTCGAGCGGAGCGTGTCGCCTCCGCCCTCTCCTCGCCAGCTCTGAACAAGGACACAAGGGGTCAGTCTTGCGGGACCTCCTCCCGGACTCGTATCAACTCACCTGTGGGGAGTCCATGTGGGGGAAGGTGTCCAGGGCGAGTGCTTCTCCGTCCGACCTCGTGCCCGGCATCTCACGCCTTCCCGGCTCCTGTCATCAGCGCACTCGTAGACCGGAGCATTCGCATTGTCCAATTGTCCCTTGGCTCAGTACGGAGTTGACGAGTTGATCTATGAAATGGTGGAGAATTGAAATGAGGGACGAGTGTGTGTGGTGCATGGAGGTCGAGCGTTGTTTGTGAGGATGACGACAGTGGACACTGCTGACACTAAGCAGGATAGGGTGCCTGTGCTTAATTGGGCTGACCACAACTGACAAGGTCTCTGGTCGGGGCTTCCTTCGTGCGGCGCAGTCGCCAACCACAAACAAGCAACTGCCATCAATAAATTGGCTCAATTGAGTCTGCCACTCGTCTCCAACTCAACTCCACACTCCTCTTCTGCTCTTCTGGCCTGTCTGCTCTCTCCGAATGTTTACACGAGAGCGCTCTGTTTACATTTCCATCCCCACAAAACACGAGCTACCCTAATCATCTGCCGCCTAAACTTCAACCTTGCAACCGGGCCCCTTCGAGTCAATTCCCGAGAGGGCACGAGGGTTTCGCACTTAATTAAGACTTTCCGTACAAATGCGATCTGGGGCCCGGCTGATCATATGCTCATTCCGCTCATCATCGCCCTGATTATTTATGCACATCATCTCTTCTACATTCAGCTGGCTGGTTTGTGCTTTCGAGTCGTGTGGCCTTGAGCAGTATGTGAGCATGTCTTCTGCCTGCTCATCTCCTCGCTTACGTAACCACCAATTACTGTTTTGGCATCACAACCAGTTTCTATTTGCGAAATGCATCGCACGCGAGGCAGCCGACGAACCCTGCACAGTCAAGTCATCTCCACGCGAATGCTGCCCTTCGTGTCCAGTCTACATGGAGCGGACTACTCTTCGATGCGATGATTATTTCACTTACCGATTTGTACACGCCAAACTCCGTCGGGAAGGCGAATCTTGTTAGTCTTGTCGGTGAATTTCAGAAAGGAAGCAAGATTTCCGACGGACTGCCTCGGTGCACTCGATAACGAGCGATGAACGAATGTCCAGAGCGAGTGGTGAGAACTGCAATTTCACTCTACTCACCACAACCAAGAAATAAACTGCACCTTGGCACTTTCACTCCCGATAACTAAACACGGTTCCCGACCGAGCGCATTTGCAACTGACCCACTCGTGACTGACAACTGGCACACGGCGGTCTCGGTTCAGGCGGTTCATGGAACTCTTCTGAAGTGACCAAACTGCGCAGAACTCCTCCGACTTGGCCACCTGCCTCGATACCCTGATAGTTTGTGCCTGCAAGAAAAAGAGAATTGGCGATCAACGGAGGAATCCAGTCCTGAGTTTGTGAGTGGATCGATGAACGTCCACATATTGTCAGCTGCCTGTCCGACATCCGGACGTGTGCAAACACAACTGACTGACATTGCCGCATTACTCATTCATCAACCAACAAGTGCTTACCCGAATGAGTCACGCCGTCCTTACTCTTTTGACTCCTTTGATCAGTGACTGCCGACGTTACGGCCGGTGACTGTGTGACTGACTCCAGCAATTGCTCAGTGGTGTCTTGACTTGAGTGTAATTGCGAGGCGAGGTTTAATCAATTCAGTGTATCAGTGACGTTCAGTGCGAAGTGTGACTTTTGGAAGCGCAGCCTTAATCTCGTGAACGAAGGAGGGAAGACTAAAATATCCTCGATTAAAATTACAGGCTAATTCTGATAGCTAATACAAGTAATACTGGCTGTGGCTGGAGTGGCTTCACTCATTGCAACTAAAATCAACGCACTCTTTCCTTCACGGCCTTTTGTGTTGTGCGTGGAATTCCTCTGCTTTGGTTATTTTAGTATTTGCGTTGTGGCTGGCCTCAAGTTGAATTTCCTTCCAACTCGCATGTTTCCCGTCTCACACGCAATCCCAGCTCGTCTCACGTCGCATGCAGAAGGTCTCCGTAAGCACAACTCAATCCGTGAGTTAAACTGAGTGTACTCTACGAGTCTCGTCTTTCGTGTCGAGTGTCACTTGTGTCACGGAGATAAGAAACTCTCAAGACGGAGTAGCGCAGAGTACAGCTGGACTTCGTGAATTGACGACGTGGTCAGACTTCTATCGAGCCAGGAGAGAAACGAGTAACAATTGCCAACTGCGGATCGACTCGAGTGCCATGGCCAGCAAGACAGTCGTCACAGGTGTCCCATTCAGTTACTACCGCCTCTTTAGTTAATCGTCTAACTCCTATTCTCTGATCTGATTTCAGTGACGGGGGAGGTTTCTGGAGATGAGTTGGGCATTGTACTAACACACGAACATCTGGTGAGCTAATCAGTTTAATCAGTTATAATAGCACAACATCTTGAACACGGGGAATAATACTATACGTAATTACGGCTTCTAGCACATGGTTTTTGACGTCGCCGCGTGCGGGGAGCCGAGCCACGTGCCCGCCTGGCCAAAGGAGGCGCGCGACAAGGACTTCTTCGCTCTGCCCCACCTCGGCCTCCTCCGCCAGTATCCCTACTCGGTGACTCCTTAAATAACTGACAACAATGTTGTCAGATTGTAGATTACAGAATGATAAGGTCCAATTTGATGGCTTAGGTGCCTTACAACCTGCGGCTGGACGACGCGGACAGCCGGGCGGTGATGGTCGACGAATTGCGGCGCTTCAGGGAGTTGGGCGGGGGGACTCTGGTAGAGAACACGACAGAGGGGCTGAACAGAAACCTGCCCTTCCTCCGGCGGATGAGCGAGCAGAGCGGGGTGCTCGTCGTGGCAGGGACGGGATTTTACGTCGCACCCAGCCAGACCCCCGCCGTCCTGGGCTCGAGTGTGGAGGAGATGCACGCGCTGATGCTGCGGGAGCTGAGCGAGGGCGGCGAGGAGGGCGTCCGCTGCGGTATAATCGGTGAGATCGCCTCCAACTGGCCCATCCATCCTTTCGAGAGACGGTAAACACGCCCAAAGTAAGAGCACAGCAACCAGGTGTCAGCTTTGTGAGTGTTTTTCACAGGGTGATCGAGGCGGTGGCGGCGGTGCAGGCGGACACGCTCAAACCGGTGACTTTCCACCCGGGCAGGAATCCCGAGGCCCCCTTCGAGATTCTGCGCCTGTTCACGGAAGCCGGGGGCAAGGCGGGAGGGGCGGTGATGAGTCACCTGGACAGGACACTGCAGGACAAGTCGTCGCTGCTGGAGTTTGCGGAGTTGGGCTCCTTCACGCAGTTCGACCTGTTCGGGACGGAGTGTTCGTGGTACCAGATTTCGGAGGGCATCGACATGCCGAGCGACGCCCAGCGTGTGGAGCGGCTGGGCTGGCTGAAGGAGGATGGGCGTCTGGGGCAGCTGCTCCTCTCGCACGACCTACACACGAAGCACCGTCTCGCCAATTTCGGCGGTCACGGCTACGGCCACCTCCTCCAGAATGTCGTACCCAAGATGCGGCTACGGGGATGGACGCAGGAGGAACTGGACGCCGTCTTCGTGACCAACCCCCGCAGGTGGCTGACGGGAGGCGCATGAGTCATCAGTGGACGCAGCATTAGCGTAGTGTTAACTTGGCAACTGCCATCGGTTTTTGGTTTTGCTTTGGTGGTTGAATAAACGCGTCTTTTGTGAGTGAAGCATCATGTCTTTTTTGGCAGTTCACTCGTGCATATCACTTTGCATAAGAATGAACGCTCCATTTGCGGATGGTCGGCGGAGGTGCGGCAAGCTGTTGTGGTCAGCGAGCGTGTCGTTTCTTTCGTCATCGTGCATCGAGGTAGGCTTCGCTGAGCGCGGCTGCGTTTCGCCTGTGTTTTGGGGCGAATCGTGCGAGGCGGAAGGCGCTCTCACTTGTCAGTTCGCTCTGCTGCGTGCGGTGGTCGATTTCTCTAGTCAGTGCGCCCGCCATGCATCATGCGGCCCCTTCGGAGCCACGCAATCTTCCTCCTTCTCGTGAGTTTCCCATGCGTTTCCGCATCCAGCTGACTTGACTCAATTCTCTGCTCTAGATCGCAAATACCCTCGCACACGCCGGCCTGGTGCAGAGCAACAGCTCCTCCAATGACTCAAACGCGGAGGCCAGCTACGCCTACAGCTTCAGAACCCGCTCGCCCTCCTCCACAGACTTCGGTCCCGTCAACTACGGCGCGCCCTCCTTCCGATCGGAACCTCCGAGCCCCGAGGACGACGAGTCCTTCGACGTGTCCTCCAATCTGCTCTCCCTCGACCCGGAGCACCACGAAGGAGGCCACGATCACGAGTTGGAGGAGCAGCCTCTGCCTCGGTCGGTGCCCTGGCGGCAGTCGCCCCTCCGTGGACTCCGCGTGCACGCCGACCGCGTGACGCTGTCTGGGCTGTCGAGTGGCGGTGGTCTGGCGCAGCAGCTCCTCGTCTCACACCCGTCCCTCTTCGCGGGCATCGCCGTCTTCCAGCAAAGTGAGCAACCAGTCAAAAGTCAAGGCAAATGACCTTGACTCTTCTGCTCTAATCTCCAATCTTTCTCTAATCCCAGCGTTTTACCGGTGCGGGCGTGGTAACGGCGACATGGTGCAGTTCGACAACTTCTGCACGAATCTGGGCAACGAGTCGGCCACATCCGCATACGACCCCGCCCTCGCCCTCAACGACATCCGCACGTACTTCAGGCACGGGCTCATCGAGGACCCTCGGCTCCTCCGCAACAAGCGCCTGTACGTCTTTACGGGGCTGAGCAACTCCATCCTCCGACCCGAGCAGCAGCTTGCCCTCCTCCGCGTCTTCGAACCGCTCATCCAGAACCCCCGTGCCATCAGAACCCGAGTCATGAACGCAGCCTCGCACCTGCCCACCCTCAACTTCGGACGACCCTGCGACGAAGACGCCGAGGAGGCAGCCTTCCTGGGCAACTGCGGGCTGAGCGGGGCGCACGAGGCTCTCGCCTTCCTCCTCGGCGAGCACGCCGTCAGAGCCCCTTCCGGGCGTGGGGCGCACCTGCACTCGCTCCTCGAGTTTGACCAGGCCGAGTTCTTCGACGGACGGAGCACCGGGCACTCGATGGCTCGTGTGGGGTACGTCTATGTGCCGGCGGGTTGTACGGGCGAAGGCCACCGCCGCTGCTTCCTCCATTTCTACTTTCACGGCTGTCGGGCGGGGGCGGACGTGACGGAGGGTCGCCACCTACGTTTCTCCGGGTTTCTGGAGGTGGCTGAGGAGAACGGGCTCGTGGTGGTCTTTCCGCAGATCCGAACCCACGAGGGCAACGCGATCGGATGCTGGGACTCCTTCGGTAGAGGAAACACTGAAATGAAAGGAATTGAATGGAAGCAAGGAGGAGGTAGTATTTGCTTGTTTGTATTTGTTTGTAGGCTACACGGGCGGGTTGTACGCGACGCAGCGCGGGGTGCAGGTGTCCATCATCAGGCGCATGCTCCTCAGCATCCTCCACACTCAACATGAGCAGTGATCCTACTTGCAAAGTTGAGACCCGGGACTCCAAGCACGAATTGAGCAGAGTGAGACTTGTTCCAGACTTTCGTAATAAACAAACGACGTGCGTTTCTCCTCACCGTCGAGCTGCGTGATTTCTTTTCTTTCTCTTCTCCCCACATTGGTACGGGATTGTGATTCATTGGGCATTGCATTTTTGCATTCGCAAGCACGTCAACTTTGACCGGCTGCCACGGACCGTCAGATCGACGCAGGAAGGTTAAGTTTGCAGTTATGCCTTTCCAAAAACATGTCATTTGGATTGGGTCGTCATAGAACCCCTTACCTCCCAAATGACGCTTTTTATAACCTAACCTAACCTGCGCTTTCCACAGACTTTCCCTCTCATAAAATAAATTCTCTTTAACTGAATTGAATAGTCTGTTGTGAAGAAGAGGGTTGGTTGGGTTGACCATGTACGCGAAGCCCAAGTGGACTCCGTAGTGGTACATTTACCAGTGTAGACGGCAACTGGTTCAGTTGAGGCCGAGACGCAATCGGTAATCTTCTTTCCTGTCGCGATAAGAGAAATTGCTGTGTCCCTCGAGAATCGAGAACCCTTTCTGAGGTTCTTAGGCAACCAAGCAGAACGTAATTGCCAATCACACAACCAAATGAGAATAAATGGACAATTAATCAAGGGTAAGTATGTAAACAAATAAATAAGCAATCTCGTCAATGTACAAGTCAGACAAATCTGGGAAAACGGCAGATTCCACCTAAAGTTTAATGAATCGAAAGCCATGGTCATATTTTTACATGAGTTATTCAATTTCGATAACTTCTGGCTCCGCAGCGATTTAATTCGACATGAACATGATCCGTATGGGGGTTGATGCCCGTGTAGCTCCTGGTTCCTCTGCCACTGGTCCATATTTTCCTGTTGTAGATGACTTCTTGTACACCGATGCTACACGCTTTCCTCACCAACGTATCGAATGCGGTTTGGCTCCCAGGGTACAAATCCACCGCCCGTCCCTCGGCGTGTAGGCTTTTCGTTGACGACGAGCCGCGCACATTGCGACAGTAGTAGATCTCGGTGTGACCTCCAAATGTCTCTCTCATATACGCTGCTAAATTGGTTGCTCCAGACGTTGGGCCACCGCTGCAACTCGACCCAGCGTAGTCGTATCCGCATCCACAAGCGTTATTTGCTGCGTAAATGGGTGGTATATTGCCCAAACACAAGCCAGCGGCAAGCGCCGTCGTGACAATTGCAGGTGAACTGAAAACCATCGTGATGACGATGACGGCGCAAGGTTTCAAGATCGACTGAACATGAGACAAGACTTTTGTCCGGTTTTTATCTTTAGTTGCAGGCAGGGGCAAGGCAGTTGAGCTTCAAGCCTTGTTGAAATCTTTAATCCTTCATCTTCAAATAATTTTTTGAGAACTCTTTATCAGCTTCCCAAGAAGCATCAGACACAGATGAAAACATGTCAATCAATCAATCCATGATTCAGCATATTCAAATGTCAGTTTACATGTCAAGTAATAATTAATTACTTGATTGTTATCATCTGTGTCTGGTGCTTCTTAGGAAATTGGCAAATTTCTTGCCGCCGTACGTGCAGACGTGCTCTTTCTCGTGCCCCTCGTGGACAAAGCGCACGTGTTTCGTCAGTCCTGTCCTTGAAGTGGACAGCTTGCTGTAGGTGGAACAGGGGGATGCCAACCGGACCGGGGCGTGCCACCGCAGATGCTGCTACAGATAATGGTTTTCCGCACTCTAGGACCAGGCACATGTGCACCACATCTGCGCTCCATGCACGTGTTCAACCAAGTTCCCTTCAGCCGCGATCGAACGACTGCACTCTGACCGCAGGGGAATGACCACTCACCCGTGTGTGCCTGTTCATTTTGATGTTATTCCAAAACTTTTTATCACAATACGTGCAGGCGAACGGCTTCTCGCTCTTGTCACACTCGTGGGTCTGCCTCACGTGTTCATTGCGCACGGTTGTGGATGAGTAGACTTTGTCGCGATGGGGGCAGACCACCTTCCTCGTCTCGGGATCGCTGTGTCTTCCGGCTGTTTCTGAAGTACTAACGACTTGCAAAGATTTCTTGCAAGTGGAGCACGTGAGTCGGTTGACTCCGTCGTCATCGTGTTTTGCTTTCAAGTATTCGGACAGCCCCACTGAGGACACGAATGTCATGGCACACTAACCTTTGCCCAAGCTTGGCCATTTGCTGTAATCAAAAAACTGCAAACTTAAAATGATGATGAACAGAACTAATTATACAGTGTTTATCACAGATTACTGACCACAATTATAAATGCGGAGGTTACGTGCTCACTGAATTATAATAATGAATTTTTCATAAGCTTTCTATTGGGAATTCATTGCTGAACAGTGGTCGAAATGTTGACTCTTAATTTTAACTGAGTTGAAATGCGGCGTTATCGATTCTGAGTCCATGCATTTTCCTTCTTCTCACGACAACGCAACGAACCAAGTAAGTTTTCATTCTCATTGCATTGTGTGTTGTCCAGAACGAGTGTACCCCTATAAGCCGCTATTCTGATCAGCGGAATAGACGCAGTTTTTTTCCCGCTCCAACTTTTGTTAAAGGGCCGGACCATTTTGATGGACCCTCGCCGAGATGTTCGGATTTTTGTGAAATTTAACGGAGAAAGGGCTCCTTATCGCAAGTCGCCGAAAATGAACAATGGAGCCCCCTGCTTTCTTGCTTAATAGTGGCTTGGAATCCAAGCCCAACCTTCTCAGCGCATATGAACGCAGAAAAATAATTTCTATATATAAGGCATTGACGCGGCGATGATTTGTGGTTGAGTAGTAGTGGCCAAGGGAAGTGTGTCTCACCTTATCCCACCATTCCACTCCTTAATAGTCATGAATTATGAACTCTGAAAGTTCGAACCCGGAATTTCTAATTTCTGCAGGTAGCCTTGTGTACCAACCAAACCCACCTCATTTCGTAGGTCTTGATGGCATATGGAAATATCGCTTTAACCCAACTTGAAATTCATATGCAAACAGAATTATGAGGGTTCAAAGTTTCCCGCCAAAAACTTGGAACCCTCATAACTCGAAGCTGGGATGGAATTTCGAGACGGGTCCTTCAGGGTTGTGATCTATACAAATAGGGCTATTTTATGGGAAAACCTTGACCCGATAGCACCGCCCAGTAAAAAGTTAAAAAATCGAGGCTCAGACTTCACCCGGCTCTGGGACCCGGGAAATTCAAATTTTTGAGTCCGGTCTCGACGGATCTTTTTCCTCTGAACTAAGGCCTATTAATCGCAAAAATAAAAAATTGTGGCCCAAAAACACCCCTTAATGCATACCATCCTTTGTAGATCAGTTGGAGCAAGACATGGAAAAAATCGCCATTCGCCAATCAAGTATCGAAGTGGCTGAATTGAAGAAAAGTAGCAGCGCCCTATTGGGCTATGATGATGCCAAATTGAAGCTCCTCAATTCCTATGCAAAAACGGTACTCACAACATGGACGATTACACTAGAAAGAATTAAGGCTCAAGTGCGGCTCTGAGGCAGTCTACATTATGCATTTGATGGCATTTCTAAATCCTGACCTTATCTCTTTTCAATTCTTGGAGCCAGTCGTACAAAATGGACAACTAGAACGGTCACTCAACCTGTTGTGGCAATTTTCAATGATTTCCATACAAGACAAATCGATCAAGATTCATCGACTTGTTCAACAAGCACAGAGACTTGCCCGAATTGGTATTCCATTCGTCCAGCCCGCCACCCACAAACAGCTCGTTCTGGATTGGGTAATCTCCCTCTCGGTACAAGATTCAACCCTACACCGACGGATTTCGATCTGTGAGTTTCTGAACAGCGCCTACGCATACGCTCCCGAGGCAGTTGTGGTTGCCATGCAGCAAACAGTACATAATCCTTGTCTACCCATTTGATGATATTCTGGAACATAATCTGAATCTCGTTGATAAAAGTACGTTGCTGGCACTGGACAGCCTGAATCCAGATAATGACGACGCCCTCAAAGTTCCTGAAATTAATAGCTCAGAAGAGACGAGCAGTGACTCGCTGCTGAGTAAAGGCGAATCTTATTTGAACGAGATTATTCAAGTTCTTTGGTCTGTCTCCAGACTTCTGAATCTGTGAATCTGTTTCCAACCTTTGTAGCTTACCTGAGAGGAGTCCGTACCATACAGGAAGCACTTCAGGCTGCAGGCACCCTCTCACTCCAGGAATTTGACCAACTTCGTTGTCTAGATTCATGCATGACAATCTACATATTAATATCTGGGAAACACACTACAATAAAGATTTCTCCTGATGCCGCTCCTTCGCGACAACCTCGCCCTCTGGACAGCTGTAGAGGGCTGTACGCCACAAAGCCCAAGCGGGCGTGATCAGTACAATATTCCAGGCATCGAGCTCTAAATACATATGATTTTTCATCTGTCAGATAACTCGGGAGTCGAGGCCGAGGCGACGGTCGTTGGTGGATCGGAAGAGGAAATGCAGCAGGCCGTCTGAGCCACCCACACCAGCAAACCAACAAAGTAGCTGAGTATGGGTCAGTCTGCCCCGGACCAAATTAAAACCTTCCTGTACAAAAGGAAAGCACACGTCATGCGAATATTTTCTTCTATTTGTTTTGTTGTGTGTGGATTCTGAATAAATCCGAGTGAATGAAGCATTCAAGGTCGTTGCTTTTGTGCCAAATTCCACTTTGCCCACTTTGCCTTTCCCCAAGCAGTCAACTCTTTGTTTCGATTTGAGCTCTCGTGGCCTTTCACGCTCTCGTCACGCAAGTCGTTTCCGATGTTTTGCTTTCTCCATTGACTCAATCGCTTTCTAGCGTGCGTAGGAACCAATCTGCGCCCCATCAATCTCAAACCAGCCTGAAACTCCATTCCTCAAGTACTCTGCTGGCAGCCCATTCGAACGTGTCTACCTCAGCGTGGAAGAAGGAGGCCAGTCGCGAGTCAGCTCCCCGCCATTGCACACTGCTCCATTCGCTCCGTCTGAGGGATGTCGATTCTGAAGAACAGCAACGCGGTGCATCCGAACGGGGGTTTCCCCGTCGTCACGCAGCAGCCGGTGGGGGAGGGCGAGGCGGGCGGGCGGCGTGGGTTACAGCGGCAGTGCAGTCAGGAGCTTCGAACGGGCAAATCGCCGTCGATCCCCTCCGCGTGCCCGAAGGGGCTGGAGGGGCTGGTGGGCCTCGAGCATCTGTTCGTGAAGCAGTCGCAGCTGCAGACGGAGTTCTTCATGGACGCGGCCAACAAGTACGAGGTGCTCGACGCCGAGGGCGAGTGCGTTTTCCTCGCCGCAGAAACGGCGCTCGCCCCTACACGGATCTTCTGCTTCGGCGGCTACCCCTTCGAGGTCGCCATCAACACACTTCCCAACGCTGCCACGTCCACGTACTCCTGGAATGCCAGGGGAAAGGAGGTGCTCGCGCTGAGGGGCTCCGGAGGCAGCTGCGGCTGCGGTGCCGAGGTCCTCGTCTCCATGGACAAAAAGGTCGGACGAACGAAAGGCCCCTGAGTCTGTTCCAGTAAATTGAAGTAAAGTTTAGTTGTTTGCAGACGCTGGGTTCTGTTGAGCAAGAGGGCGATTGCACGCGACCCAGCTACGTCGTCCGCAACGCCGGCCGGAAGAGACTCCTCCTCATCCAGGGCCCCGAGAAACCAAACTGCTGCTCATGTGGCTTCGGCGCCCAGGCGGCGTCCCTCCTGGGCAGCGCCGACGGTCGCGCGAGGCACCGGGGCACCCACGCGGGGGCTCCGATGCAGCTGGACCTGATCCAGTTCGAGTTGCTGATGCCGGAGACGAGGCTGCAGGTAGGACGGATCGCGCGGCAGCACGTGGCGGCGCCGCCCGTCCCGCAGCCACAGAGCATCAAGCCGACCGGGAAGGCGGGCGCTCGGAACTTGCAGCAGCGAAGAGAGTCAGTCCAGCATCTCACGCGCACGAAGGAGCACGAGCTGTGGGGGCTCCGCTTCCCCCTCGATCTCGAGCCAGCCACGAAGGCGCTCCTCCTCTGCGCCGTCTACCTCCTCGAGTTTCAGTACTATGACATCTAACTAACTTAACTTTTAAGTCCTGTCTCCCAAGATGCGAATAAAGAGATTCGTTTGTCCTTATTGGTTGAGGAGTTTATTGTCTCTGTTCAGTTGACGTACTCGATTTTCTTCTCGAAGTAGCGGAACCCCAGGACGATTGCCCATAAGCGGGTGGAACAGTTGTGCCGTGTACGCTGAGCAACACGCGTACGTGCTTCCACGCAGAGATGGACGCTATTCGACGGCGTTGATGAGACTCAATCCTTTGAATGGCGTCGTGGAAGAGGTTTCGGTGGACACCTCGACATGGCCCTTCCAACTGACGGCCACTTCTTGTGCGTACGTACCGAAACTCTCCAGGATTTATGTTCTGGGTGGTTCGGAAGACGAGGAAGGGGACGGAAGGTGAGGAGACGGAGAGAAAGATGGATGAGATTTCATACATTCACCTTGGGAGCGATGAGATTCCCATTCCAAGTAGAACTACTACCACGACGACTACTACTACGGAGCCGCCCCCCATCGGGGAGGAAGACTGTGAGGACGGTGCGACTAAATTCATTCCAGACCCAGAATGCTGCAAGGACTTCATCATGTGTCATGCCGGCGTGCCAACAGCTTTCCACTGCGACCTCGGTCAACAATTCAACCCTGAAACGAGGCGGATATTATTATTACGCTCCTGAGAATACTGAAATTTTGCATGAAAACAATTATCTGTTACATATGCATTACTTTCATGAGAAAACAGTTACTTTGCATAACGCTACCTCTGCATGAAAATACTGACTTTATGCATTTAAATATTTCTTTGCTGCATAACCAAAGTTTGCATGAAAGTATTTAAAGAACTCATGAGAATCCAGCGTGATGCGTACAAATTAGTTGATACTCAGTCCCTGTCCTTTCTCGAAAAGGCATTTCCTAACCGCTCGAGGACACTTACTCCAATGTTTTCGTTGGCTGAATACGTGCTCGAATGAGTTGGAAGGACTGATTCTGATCCTAAATTCCATTTCCGACCGGACTTAAGGGTCAATCTAATCAATTTTAGGTTCGGTTTGTTTGAGAAGTGAGGCATGGGCACCTAAAACTGCAAGTTTTGTACGTTTTGGGTGTTGTTACGTGGAATGCACTCGAGGAATTTTCCAGTTTTCTCATGAGCTTTTTGTATTGTTTCATGCAAATTTGCGTCAGGTTTAAAATAATTCCTCTAATGCAAAGCAGGAATTATTTTCTTATGTTTGGGAGAAATAATCTCATGCAAAATTTCAGTTGTTTTATGGTTCGTTTTTTCATGCAACACTTTAGTATTCTCAGGCACTAAATAATTGACACCCAAACGAGGCAGAGTGCTGACAAGAACGTGGTCAAGTGCGGTAATCGATACGGATAAATTCTACAAAATAATTTATGATAGACTATTGCATGTTGAATTTACCAACCCCGTTTATTACAAAAGGCGGGTTTTCATTCATTTCAAAATTGCCAATTAAAAAGAAAATTTTTCACATGTCGTGTACAAAAATAAAGTCTGGTGAAAATGTTAACGTTTAGGGTCCCGGCGGCCAACCTTTCTAATTAGCACCAGTTCCGTGAACCAATTAAGGGTATGGAATACACGAGGCACTGAAAACTTAATTTCCAATTTCATTGATTAGAATTTTCACACTGAGTGATCGCACTTTGCTCTTCGACGTCTTGAGTTATGTACAGAGTCCTTTCCATTCTCTCACACGATTCCAGTTGGCTTCCGTCGCCTGAGGAGCAAAGAGCAAAGTAAAAATGTTGTCAGCTCTCTGTTTCCGGTCGTTGGCCATCACCGCCAAGTTTGCCAGGTTCTTCCGCATCACTCCGTACGGTTGGGACGATGCCAAGTCCGAGTTTGAACTTCGAAGCTTGACTTGGAAGGAGATGGCGTCCTCCTGGGCTGTGTTCGTCCTTATCAGCATTCACTGCAACTTTTCGTTCTTTCAATGTGTGAGGCAACTGATTCGTTCGGGAGGTTCGGCGACGACGTTCATGCTGGAGTTTGCGTACGTGGTCCCATTCAGCATGAGTGTGTACCTGCAGCTGGGGCAGCTGAGACACCCGGAGGCCATTGTCACTTTGACGAATCAGTTCGTCCGAGTCGAGAAAGAGCTGACCGCAAGATTCGAATTGTTGCCGCCAGACAAGAGAAGCGGTGACGGCCGTATTGGCACGCTCACCAAAGCCTTTTTTCGCCTCGCCGGGGCACAGACTTTCTGCGCAGGTTGCTTCTTTCTCATGAAACCCGACCGTGAAATATTTGTGTATCATTTGTTTGGACTGCAAGATCATTGGGCCTTTCTCTGGCTGCCCTTCGAAATAGTGCCGTACGCATTCGCCTGGTTGCATGCCGCATTCAGCGTGAATTTCGGGTTAACGTCGGTGCACACCGTGCGATTTTGGCTTAGACAACTCAGGTAAGCAATGCAACATGCAACTATGAGCCAAAGATAGGCTCTCCGGAACGGAGAATGGAAAGCCAGAGTTGTCTGGAATTGGAAGAGCCGGAGAGCGTGTATAAGATGTAGCTTAGAGAATGGAGAGAAGTGATAGATTGGAGAGTGAGGAGACGGAATATACCGGAGAGACGAAGTGGAGAGAACACAGTGTGGTATGTATTGGATAGGCAGTTTTTCTGAGGGAGCCGGAGAGTGGAGAGAAGCGTCAGGCTAGAGAGTGGAGAGAATATAGGCAAGTGCAGGTAGCACTATGACTTAAAAAGTCTAATTTGATGGGGTAAGGTGCGCGAATCTGTTTCGGATTTTACAGTTGTTCAGCTGAAAACTCAAAGTACACGGGGAACGAGATCAGAGCCCCTGACAAAATAGTTGGGATTTATCGATCCCTTCAATTAATCATTCATCTCTTCAACTACACTTATGCTGACATCGTCGCACCATGCGCCCACCTTTTCGCAACCACGACCCTTACGATGGCGATATTTGGCACGATCCACTTCGTGGGCAAGCTTCCATGGGGAGCGTACGCAACGTTTCCGGTGTTGGGCCTGCTCACGACCATCTACGTGGGCATCGCCTTCCGATACTGCCCAGGAATGAATGACGCGACCGAAGCACTCATCAAAGACCTGCAGGGCAGACTCCACTCGTACCCGCCATCAACCAGGGAGGAGCTGCGTAGAACAGTCCGAACGTTTATGCACCTGAAGATCTACAGCGGGCCATTCTTCACTTACGAGTGGACAACCATCGTCGCGACGTGGCAAGTTGCCGGAGACTACGCCTTCACTCTGCTCATTGGGTTTAAATAATAGATCAGGCACAGGAACATTCCACTCAATTAAGAATACAGAAAATAAACATTTTGCTACTTAAGTTTAATCAGACTAAATAACCAAAAAAAGCTGACATAAACAGCAGCTTATGAAGGTTGAATGTTTTTCAAAACAAATACAGCAAAAGGTCCACGTGTGCTTCGAATGAATTCGTAGCATTGGCTCGACATTTGATTTGATTTGATTGCTTTATTGGGTCTTAACGGATCAACAAAATTAATTCCTGCTCTCCCTCCGGAGACCACTAAATTAAAGGAACTTTTATTGTTATTTTTTGTATCACATGACAAAGTAAATTAATTCTTTTCTTGCAAAGAAACCTTTGTTTTGTTAGTAGCTTTTCAAGATGCAGGTTTATTAAAAGTAATACACTTTATAATTCACCTAACCTAATTCCTGGTTTCTGTTTTGTTAAACTGGGCTCCTAAAATACAATTGCCTCCAACCTATGCCTGCGCGCCAGCAAACCGCTTACCAATGCCCGAATATAAGCATGGTCAATCACGGTGCGGAATTGTTCCAAAAGAAAGGCTAAAAATGCAGCGCAAGCGCCATAGCCCAGAATGAAGAACGCTGTTTGTAAGTTCGAGTCCATTGTCAACCCTTTGAAATAATGTTCATCCTCCAAACCCACTCGCCGCCTCCGCCGCAAATTTTCCATCTCGGAGCGCCAAATATGTGGATTCTTCTTATCCCACCATCGACTCCACAAATCGTAGATACCCGAGGCCAGGAGTCGCTGTAGGCGCTTGTAAGTGTACGACACAATCCTGTCCAACCCAATGCCTCCATTGAACATCATCCCCGTCCACTCCGTGCCCACACTGCCGCCCACCTTTGAAACCACTGCTGCGCGTCCACCTCCCTTATCGGCGGTACGTTGGGCTAGGTATTCGGTAAAATACGCCAACTCCTGCTCAGTTTCCGCGATGCCCGACTTGTGGCAGGACGAGACTGAGTCCAGGAATTGCGTCACATGGCGGACGACGATCGTGGGTTCGTCCTGAAACTGGTGGAAATCGGTTGCAAAAATTGTCATGGCTGGCGTACTTCTCTTTCCACCGCCGGCGCCATCGTCTTCCTTCCGTTCGACAAGCGTCCAAGAATCCCACGCGGGGATCTGACTCCTCCTAACCCCTCCACAACCAACAATTTTGTCTACGGCTCGGCACTGGCGCTGCAACATGTCTGCAAGCACCTGGTTGTTGCGGCTGCAATAATTGTATTCATTTCCGGATGGTGTAGTGGAAGAGGAGGCAGTAATGGAGTCGTTGCTGCAGCAAGGATGCATGTAACTGTCTACCACAGTCATATTATGCGCCTCCTTTTCCCAAGTAAGCGGGACACACTGGAAGCACACGTTTGGCTTCCACTGATAAATGGTAAACCCCTCCAGTTGAGAAATGTGACTCAAGTTGAAGGCAGTGGGCACTGGACTAACCAGTTCGCTTATAAAGAGACCCATGTACGCTGCTGAGAGGATTGTTGATGAAAGAAGCGACCAGATTCTGAATGTCAGCATGAAAGCCGTACTTCGTACTTCTGACCGAAAATCTGTGGACACGCCTATTAGGGCCCCAAATCCATTCACGAGCAAATTGTGCAGCAGGGTCCACACGGAGGAGTTGGCTCCAAGACGGGCTATGGAGGCCGCGAGCAGGAAAGCGGAGAGGAGGAGAACTGTTGACACGGTGAGGTACCACGAGGCGGTGTCGTAGGGATCCACGAAAAACTGGAAACTCAGGGCACTACGACTTCCATGGCAGGAGGCTATATAAATATGCCGAGATCCTGAAATGCTCAAGAAGTTGTGCAATCCGCCAACGTACCCCGGTATTGTGGTTGTACCGGCCGCCAGCTCTCTTACCCATGACAGTGTTTGGTATAACCATATCTCGACAGTGTCATTTTGCGGGTTTAGTTCACAGCGGGTGTCGACCACCTCCTGCAGCATATTCTCTGCCAGCAAGTATGTGGTGATCGTTTCCAGAGTGACAGGTTCAGGCCGGAAAGGGTTCGCCGTAATATTTGAGGGCCGAACTGGCACCCGCGTCGTGCTGTTTGTAATTGCAATGGCAAGCTGTTCAAGACTACTATACCACCATTCAGGACCTTCCCTTCGACATTTGACGTATGATACATTGTGCACTGCCCAATTCCGAAGCACGTGCTCGGGTCCGCCAAGTTCATAACTCTCAAGTTGCATGTTTATTGAGTAAATCTGCCTCCTGCGGGGAAATAAACCTTGAATTTTAGGTTACGTTCAATAACTTCAAAAGTTGCAGCCGACCTGCACGAGCCAGGCGCTCGTCCTCCAGCAGATCCTTCTCCTCCGCAATCCACCAATGGAAGAAGGAGGAAGGGACGGTGACCGCCATAGGTTCCTTCGATTTCGTAGCGCCTAGCGACCGCGTTCTTCTTGGGCGGCCTCGCGGCAACATCGGCAACAGTGTGGAACAGAATGTAGTGCAGACGGACTTGGTAAGTCTGAGGGTATAGTTCCAATGCCGGCAGTGTCCCAGCACCTGCTCCTCCTCCAACCTTATCCACCGTCCAAAGCACATAAATCGGGGGATATTGTAAGCACCCCAACCCAAGGAACCTTCTTTCATGGAGCAGTACGTGCACGCTGACATCACAATCGTGATTGTCCACGTCGAAGTCCTGCACGGGCAAGTGCACTGTCGTCTGAAGCCCTTTGACGTCTCGACTGAGCAAAAGATGGAGCACGAAAAGGCGTTCAACAGGTCTCACCTGCAAACTCCTGCTTGGGGACCTCTCCGAAACGTTTACGAGAGTAGAGACGGAAATTGGGCTCACAGGAGACGGGTCTATGTCCTCGTGGCGGTTGCCAAGCATAAGGTGAACCCAACTATCCGGGAATTCCTGCAGGAGCCAGCGAAGTGGAGGCCGAAACGGTGCGGAATGTCGCGAAGGTGAAGATGATGCACCAGCACTCAGGCTCACTATACCAAGAAGAACCCCAAAGACGGGTGGCAGAAGGAACAGGGACAAAACTTCCAATGCACGGGTCATGTCTCTTGTGTTGTTGCCTGCTGTCATGGACACCAAACTTCCGATTGACCACATCAGAACCAGTTAATTCTACTCTATATGATTGAAAATGGGGCAGCAACCACTTTTAAATTAATTGCTCACTCGAAGTCAGAACAATCTGGTTATACGATGATTTGTTTTATCAATAGAAAGCAATACACCCATTTTTTGAAAGCAGAAACCGGAATATTAAATGAAACCGGACCGGACAGCATGAGATTTATTTATTTGTTAGAAGGTAACACCCTTTTTACAAAGCCTGACAAACCTCAAATAGCCTAAATAACGGCTTAATATTTTTTTGTCGATGAGAAAAATCCTTTCAGCCATAGAAAAATTAATTCTTCCAGCAATAAACAAAAATACGTCTTTAGC